>JAAIXJ010000129.1:566211-629838 GCA_013403705.1 Heliconius hermathena
AAAATCTTTTTACACGTTTTCCTTGCGCGCGTACATAGATACTATATGAAATAACTAAACTCCTTTCTACATTAAATATGATAAATTTTGCGAGCAATATCAAATAAAATCCCAAAAAACTAACTAAACTAACAAACTATAATTTATTAAGCGTATAACAACGGTATAGATAACCATCCAACCGAGATGAAATAACCAACAATTCTTTCCTTAAATAATAAATACTTAAATAATATTATGCCGATGCCGCGCAGGGCCGCAACTTACACCACACCAAGAAATTAATGAAAATCTAACTAATCTACTACTCGAATAAGCGAAGAACCAAAGAAAAGTATAAATTAATTATAAACAGCAAATAATTACATAAAAATTAACAGTACTTCGAAAATGTATGAATAAATTACAAAACCGTCAAAGTCACCGTTCTGCCCGTTCTGCCGTTCGCGTCGGTCATACTATGCCGCTCGTAGGTTAGGTCATTTCGAATCAGTGACATCTTCTTAATTATTTATTAGAATGTTATACAGTAAACTATAATTTCAATCTAGATGAAATACTAAAAGTGACTATTATATTCATTTTCATAAGGGTCAACAAAAACCCGATAAATATAAAGTAAATTAATTAAAATGGTTACTTTTGCCCAACCTTCAGAGATAAACATATACCATCGCGGACTTTTTTAAACATTATTTAAAGAACAATATGTTTTTATGTCATCTCATAAGGTTGAGGCACGTAATGTATGCGTTAAGCAAGCTCATTTTGGGTGACGTTTTTTTATAACAACAAACTAAACTTTGCAAACCGTTGCTTAGCAACGGTCGGTTGTTATTAACATGGCAGAATAAATTGCCTGTCAAACTAAAAAATATTTTAATATATTAGTATATATCGACAATATTACAAATATGAGAAAAAAAAGTAACCTATGTTCATCCGAAGACCCTCCAGTATCTCCATATGAGTATTTTATCATAATTGAATTAGCGGTTTGGCCCTGATTGCGTAAAAGACAGACAGACAGACAGATAGACAGAGTTACTTTCGAATTTACAAGATAAGTATGGATATTATACTACTGTCAATGTGTGGGCTCGATCCCCAGTCAAGGAAACGAAATATTTATTTAATTTATGTTTTCGTTTCTTCACTCTGGTGTCGAAGCAAAGCGCGGCGTCGAATTCCGCCGCTCAACAGCATTTGGCGGAAAGTGGGAAACGGAGTGTCTTAACATTAGCTTCCCTCTGTCTACCCTGCTGTGTGCGGAATACAGCGAGACGCTAAAAATACAAATATCTTTTTAGAAACTTATATATTTTTTTAATTGATAAAGTAGTTTTTTAAAGGATTTGAATCCGCACCACCTCTAGGAAACCATCCAGCACTATTGAACACTAAGCCATACGTTCTTTGTCTTTTTTATAATCACACCCTTTGTCTTAGCAGTTAATTTTATATTAATTATACTTACTAATATTCTGTTCACTTTAGTAACTGTTACTGTTAAATACTCTGACATTATCGTTTAGGCAATAAACACCATCCTGATAGTAAAATTTTATGATACTTGAAAGGATACCTCAAATATTCTATTAATTTGTTACCCTTCCGCTTAACGACGCTGCGTGTTGGATGATGGAGCCCTGCGTTACACTTTATCTTAATGACACTTACAAATATTATATATACGAGTATATATTTATATGAATATTGTATAATCTTTATGATAATAGGACCGTGGCACAGAGGCACAAAGTGTGACTGTATAATCGACTGGTTGTGGGTTCGATCCCCACGCGAGGAAGTGAAATATTTATTTAAAATTATATTTCCATTTCTTTGCTCTGGTGTCGAGGCAAAAGCGCGGCGTTGAGTTCCGCCACTCAGCACGCAATGCCTCCAGAATTCGCCGGAAAGTGGGAAACGGAGTGTCACAACACGAGGTTCCCTCTGCCTACCCTGCTGTGTGCAGGATGCAGCGTGAAGCTGATTTATTTTAATTATTTTCTTTATGATAATTTATGGGAGTGCTTACTTTTTATAGAAAAGGCGTGAAATGCATATGCATATGTGCGTTGTAATAGTTCATTGATTAAGTAAATCTTAATAGAGTATTGTGTTTATGTAAATGACGCAGTGAGATAGCATCTGACTGTGAGCAACGACAGTGACGGTTATGGTTCGATCCCCACTGAGAGAAATTATTATCATTTTTCTCTATTTACTAAATATATTTTTCATTTTTACTATCATTCTTCTGCAAATTAAACCATCTGAATTGTTATAACCGCGACCCAACATTCCATGTTTCAGTGGAGCTACAGATAGCTACGAGAAATGTGACAGGAGGAATGGAACAGAAGAAATCTAGATGTTGTTTATTGACAGACTGAGATCAAGGGAAAGTTCAATGGGACGACCGGTATACCGGGCGGACGAGATGTTTTCTGGGCCGATGAGATTGAAAAGCCTACATTCGAATTTTGTAAGGAAAGGATTTTTTATGGCAAAAATGTTGCTAGACTACAAACAAATTCATATTTTTACATGGGAGCAAACAGTAGGTAAAATTTGATTGATTTATTTCTAGTGTATCAGGGTATTAGAATCCAAGTTGTGGATACGAATGTTAAGGAGTGATGATCTGGGAACAGACCATTATCTAGTTGTTGTTAGAATAAGAGGTGTGTTAGCAGGTTTTTTTTATATTTATAAAGCTTTATGACTCGTCCCTCTGGCGTAATCAGAGATGTTGTGGCTGATCTATGGTTTTGTATGTTTTCACAAATTTAAAAAAATAAGATAGTGGCGCTAGGCCAATAATATTATAACACTACTTGAAAGGAAACCAAACAAGGGACTACTCAATTTAGCGTTGCATTTAGATAAAGGCGTAAACAACAGAGATTTTAACGCCAATTTGCTAAATAGCTACCGGAACATGAGACTGGACTGACGGAAGGACGACATTTCTCAGTGGGTGGGTCAATACTAGACCACTATGCTTCATCACTGGCTCCATTCCTCACAGGTACCCACGTAGCTCTAGAATTTTTTCAGGGATAGAGTACCCTCTTCTCTATTCATCCGGTGTCGCTGTAAAAGCTAGTAGGTCTAACAGCATTAACCTCAAGTTTGAAAAAAAATATCGCTGGCTCCCTCTGCGTCCGAGGAAGCTATTACAACGGGTTTCTTTACGAAGTGTAGTAGTAAAATTCTCATCCGATGGCAGAGGGAGTCTTCGATAGATCTTCTACAAGCACTGGGTACCGGGAGCTATTCTGGGATCAGGCTGTTTTCCGCTGCCAAGACATCGCAGCAAATAAATAAAAAGATATTATATTTATTATGAAAATTTTCTAAGCGATTTTTCAGTTTTCAGTGTTCAGCACATTATGTAAATAAGTCCAAATTAGTATAAATAGTCTTTATTCACTTAGATTTAGTGTGTACAATATAATTTAGTGTGTACAATAATAATAATTTAGAAAGATATCATTTGTTTTAAAAAAATCGATTTGTATTGTGTTAGCAGGTTGTCACCACACGAGGTGTCCGAATTTGGAGCCGAGTTATCGAATACGAAACTGGAAGTTTCAATATCCACCGATCAGGGAGAAATATGAAGAAAGAGTTTTCAAAGAAAAAAAAATATTAATTTGTTTGTAGTCTAACAACATTTTTGCCATAAAAAAATCCTTTCTTTACAAAATTCGAATGTAGGCTTTTCAATCTCGTCGGCCCAGAAAACATCTCATCCGCCCGGTATACCGGTCGTCCCATTGAACTTTCCCTTGATCTCAGTCTGTCAATAAAGAACATCTAGATTCCTCCTGTCACATTTCTCGTAGCTATCTGTAGCTCCACTCAAACATGGCATGTTGGGTCGCGGTTATAACAATTCAGATAGTTTAATTTGCAGAAGAATGATAGTAAAAATGAAAAATATATTTAGTAAATAGAGAAAAATTATAATAATTTTTCTCAGTGGGGATCGAACCATAACCGTCACTGTCGTTGCTCACAGTCAGATGCTATCTCACTGCGTCATTTACATAAACACAATACTCTATTAAGACTTACTTAATCAATGAACTATTACAACGCACATATGCATACGCATTTCACGTCTTTTCTATAAAAAGTAAGCACTCCCATAAATTATCATAAAGAAAAAAATTAAAATAAATCAGTTTCACGCTGCATCCTGCACACAGCAGGGTGGCAGAGGGAAGCTCGTGTTGTGACACTCCGTTCCCCACTTTCCGGCGAATTCTGGAGGCATTGCGTGCTGAGTGGCGGAACTCAACGCCGCGCTTTTGCCTCGACACCAGAGCAAAGAAATGGAAATATAATTGTAAATAAATATTTCACTACTGTATGAAAATAGAAATATTGAAGTATGCTGGCAGAACCTTAGGAATTATGTGAGAGAAGCAACAATAAACAATAAATAAAATTCTAATAAATATACTTAGGTACTAATACTAAAATTAAGAATGTAATAGATTTTTTTTAAATATTTATTTAAATTTATATTTCTATTTCTTTGCTCTGGTATCGAGGCAAAGCGTGGCGTCGAGTTTCGCCACTCAGAACGCAATGCCTCCAGAATTCGCGGAAAGTGGGGAATGGACTGTCTAAGCACTAAGCGCCTACCCTACGGTGTGCGGGTATATCTTTCGTGAAGCTAAATAACAAACAATAGAAAAAAAAGTGCGTAAATTGAACCTGTACCTCACACGTTTTTTGTTTTGCAAATTACTTAACTTATCCAAGAGTCCATTTTTCATTTCAGCTCCGGCTCTAAGTAAATGTAAATGTAGAAAATAAAATTTCCACGGCAAAAGCGTCCATAGGTAACTCTATTATAGATATTCTTTGTCTTCCACCGATATTTCCGCATCTACTCTCGTCAATTAGGGGCCCAAACCTTGTTTCAAGTGACAAAAGATCAATTGAATTTATTGAGCCCTTCCATTCGAAGGTTATTTTGAAGATCTCAAGTGTACTTAACAAGAATTCACCGGAAACCTTTAAACAAAACCGTTTTGTGTGTTTTGTTTTAGTTACACTATAGATAAATCAATATTCTTCTGTAAATAATTTCTGCCTAAATTTCAAGTCATTATGTGGTAAGGGGTGGAAAATTTAACACCGCGCTTTAGTCTACCATAGCAAAATATATGTTTTTTAAATATAATCTATTGCTCCGAGTCCTCAATCGGGATGGAACCATAAGCAATTCACAGGTAAAAAACGATATCTTATTTTTAAACATTTTTAAAGTGTTAATCCACACTTAGGAAAGAAAAATACTTATTAAGAAAACGTTTAAAAATTTGAACGTAGCGGGACTCGAACCCGTGCCTTCTGGAAACAGACAGAGCTGATCGGGTGAGGACCTGGTCGGTTTCCAGGAGGCGTGGATTTGAGTCCTGCTACGTTCAAATTTTCAAACGTTTTCCTAATAAACGATATCTTGTTCGACAAAAAGCTATTTTCTTTCCCCAAAAAAAATTTCATGTAAAAAATAGAAGGTATAACTTTGGATATTTCTTTTTAGTAAATTATCATAATATCGTGCTTATAAATTAAATATTTATTATGCCGAATTTAGATCAGTTTTGTTTATTAACTTTATCTATATAAATATAATAACATCCTTTGATAAAATTATTATTTTCATTTTAGTTGATTGACGTTTTGAATTAAAACTTGTTTTCAAAAAAAAAAATTATTAATATATATTTTTTTACTTTTGATTTTGCCCGTTATCTTCTTATTTCTATTACTGTATAATTACTTAGAAACCATTGGCACTAGGAGGACTAAGGATTTGATCCAACTAAGGGTAACTTAAGCTTGCCCAGCGGCAGATAATTTAGAGCCCAGATACACGACGGCGTCTTTTGCTATGTCGCCCTGCATTTTATGCATAGTAGAAGCATAGCAGAGCACTATGGGAAACATTTTTCGCTCGGTTAAAACATTAAGTCTATTTAGGTTGAAATTTCCCAGTTTTGGGAGAAGTCGTATGAATATTGTCGCCTAAAGTTGTTGAAATTGCTGAAAGCTGGGTCAAATTATTTTAGTTACGTACATTATAGTACCTTTAACAAAGGTTTTTCCTCAAGAAATCTTTAGGGCCTAAGTTATAGATTGAATAAAAAGTCAACCCCCAGTGATCAGGCAAGTACTTAATTACAATAGGGTGCATTCTACTACTCTATGGTGGTCCGATTGCGATCATAAATATTTTAACATTGCCATCCAGTATATCGGTACATATTCGACCACTTATTTCATGTTGAACCTTACTCGCGCCTGAAAGAAATTAAATCCGGGTTTGATTTTGGATTTTTTCCCGACATCCTCCTTCCGACATGATCCTCTTAGACAGGTCTAATATCAATCTTACCAATCTCTGCAATCACAAACAGGCCCAAATTCTACGAAATATCAAAATAAAAGTAGTCTACTTTTCTTAGTTCAGAAGTTTCTTTGAGCTCCTTTCGGCTTCTAGATAATATTTTTTTATTAAAAAAATTTAAAATTAAATCAGCTTCACACTGTATCCCGCACACAGCAGGGTAGGCAGTGTGTTATAATATATTTTTTTATTATAATATTTTTTACAAATAATGCCCTTTTTACCCATATTAAGTGGGCAAAATATTATACCCCCATTAAGGGTCCAAAAAATTTCCAAATCCGATATTTTTGGGGCATCTTTTTTGATTATTCATATTCATTAAATTTTATTTACTACGACGACTAGTTAAAAGTATGTTATTACTATGTTTTTGCATGAAAGCAATAAATATACTAAAACTTTTAGTTGATTTTTTTTAAATAAAAAATATCTTCAATTAATAAAAAGCTCAAAGTTTAAAACACAAATAGCAAGTATTATTAAATGCCCCATTTCCTTCGGAGGTCTTCAGTAAAATTAGTACTTCGTTTTAATCGCCCAAAACAAAACAACGGGCCCACGCAATAATTAAAGCGCAGCACATTAGCTAATACCATGTAAATTGAATTTCTTTGTAACAAATTTAACTTTAATGAGTGTACCAATTTTATAATCCTAATGAACCAAGTTTCGTCTGTTCGTACTAATCCTCGAGGAAACGGAGCGTTAAATTTGATTTTTTTCTTTTATATGTTATTTATAAATTATTAGAGTTGATGTGAGTGTATCGTTTCGAATTTATGAAATTAATAACCAGTAGTTTATAACAGTCGGACACATAGAGGCCAGTCGTGGCGCAGCGGGGCGAGGTGTGACTGCAAAACCGACTGGTTGTGGGTTCGATCCCCACTCGAGGAGATGAAATATTTACTTAAATTTATATTTCCATTTCTTCGCTCTGGTGTCGAGGCTAAGCGCGGCGTTGAGTTCTGCCACTCAACACGCAATGCTTCCAGAATTCGGCAGAAAGTGGGGAACGGAGTGTCTTAACACTAGGTTCCCTCTGCCTACCCTGCTGTGTGCGGGATACAGCGTGAAGCTGATTTATTTTATTTTATTTTAGTTTATAACAAAGTAGCCAGTTCTTTCTATGTTTTTATTTTAAAAATTGGCTTTCTTGTTAACCAGTGTTCTTGGTGAGAGCATATATGTTTATCCTATGAAAATATTGTATTATCATCGGATTCAAAAAAGGTTTATATTTTTAAGCAAATGAGCTTGAAGGAAGTGGATAGGCGGGCGTGGCGCAGTGGCTCAAGCGTGTGACTGTAGACGTATCGGTTGTGGGTTCGATTTCCATTCAGGAAATGAAATATTTAATATTTTTATTTCTTTGCTCTGGTGACAGAAAAAGGGCGGCGTTGAGTTCCGCCACTCAACACGCAATGCATCGAGCGGCGGAAAGTGGGGGGTTCCCTCTGCCTACTCTGCCTTATGCAAATAAAGCGTGAAGCTGAAAAAAAAATTAAATATATATGATCGAATTTCACTTACACTTAAAGGTTATAGATAAAGAATAGCGCTTAAATCAAAATTATTCACTTCCCCCGATGGACATCGAACCTTCAACTATCACGTTTACACCGTACCGCGTCATTTTTTGTAATTTTTTTTACACTTTTTAATAATGTGTAGAATTTAATTTACTACCATTATTACTATATACAGCTTCATGCTGCATCCGTTTGCGTGCTGAGTGGTGGAACTTAACACTGCGCTTTGCCTCGACACCAGAGCGAAGAAATGGAAATATACATTTAAATAAATATTTCATCTCCTCGAGTGGGGATCGAACCCGCAACCAGTCGGTTTTACAGTTACACTTTATGTTCCTGCGCCACGGCTGGCCTCAATAATTAATATTATATTAAACATCCTATCGATATCTGTTACATATATATAGGTTACGGCCTCCATTGCAACATGCTATAAAGATTTATCAATATTCATAAATTTTTCAAATTATAATATTTTTAACAAGAACATAATATTATGTATAGGGGAAATCATAAAACTCATCTGTTTTTATTGTTGTTGTATTTTTGTTTTATTATCCGGGATTTACTGTACGCTTTTGATTTCGTGATTTATATTCATGTGAAATATTAACTGGTTCACATTTCGCGATTCATTGATAAACAGTATAGTTTCAAATTATAAGAATTTATTTTACATCCTCATTTACGTGATTGCAATGGCTTGGTTATGTTTTAATTTAAAAATGAAGTTTTATTTATTTGAAAATATAAATGGGTCTGGATGTTAACAAGAAATAGCGCGGCGTTATGTTCCGCTACTTAACACGAAATGTCTTTAAAATTGTGCTGTGCGTGAGTGAAAGAAGCGTCTTTACACTAGGTACTCTAATGAGCTGTATGGGGGATACAACGTATAGATAAAAAATAATATTTTCTAATGGTGTCATATAATTTCTATCACTGTCAAATCTATTTTGCCGCTTATACCTTCTATTTCATTATTTTTAATGAACCGAACACATAACAAGGGTGTGCTGTCAGCTACTCTTCCACTACGCCACAATGGCCTCAACATGTAATATTGTTACAAATTAGAAATTTCAAGTAACCATAATTAAAATCCGATGCAAATTTTCTTTGCTAACCCATAAAAGATATTTAGCCTTAATTATCTCTAAAACTTAATGATTCTCTAAGGGCATTGTAATTAAGTTTGGGATAATGGTAATAGATAATTATTAAGCCGATCGTCCATAAGTCTACGTAATGACTTCCTTTTATATATTATATATAATGCAGGGTAGCCAGAGGTAGTGTTAAGACACTCCATTCACCACTTCCTCTGTCCTACCATTACAGAGAATAACTTTCATAGTTCATGACAGTTTAAAATAAAGTTATAAAATGGCGTACTTTTTTATATTTATTTATTAAAATATATTTTTTATCCCAGCTGAATATTAGAGATTAATAAGTCGTTAAAACTATTTTCTATATCACAATTGAAAAAAAAAGAAAAAGAAAAAAAGTGAAAAGACAGCCTGTAAAACGATTGGTTTTGGGTTCGATTCCCACGCAAGGAAATGAAGTAGTTTAAAATAAACTTATTTAAGAAATAGCGTACATTTTTTTAATGTTTATTTATTAAAATATAAATATATATTTTTTTCTTTCAGCTGCATATGAGATAAGTCGTTGAAACTACTTTCTATATCACAATTGAAAAAATGTGAAAAGACAGTCTGTAAACACAACAGGTTGTGGGTTCGATTCTCACTCGAGGAAATGAAATATTTTCTAATTTTCTTTTTGAGGCCGTAAGTTCCGCCACTCAACAAGCAAAGTCTCCAAAAATCGGCGGAAAAGGGTAGCGGAAGGTTCTTACATTAGATTACACTAGGTGCCTACTCTGCTTTGTGCGAGATACAGCGTGTGAAAACACGTTTGTGTGTTAAAGGCTATTACCAAATAAATGATTCTATAGATGATAACACGCCTTGGGAATGAAATGCTCACTTCAGTTTGTTTCAAAGGCATCATTTTCACAAATTGAAAATGATTGACTTAAGAAAAAAGTCACGCTGATTTTCTTGCGTCCGTTGTTCTCAGGTCTGAGACATTAACTTTAGTGAATTGGTGGTAAATTATTTGACATTAAAAATTAAGCATATAGCTTTTTATTTTTAATAAAATTATTTGACTTTGACTCTGTATGTGGTGTAAGTATTGTAAATACGCCTATTACTATTTATACTTTGAAGAAATTGTAAATAAAATCTAGAATTTTCAAATGTCCAAGAAAGTTCTTAGCAAATAACTATTTATAATATAATAAAAAAAATTACATCTAATTCATATGTAAAGTTTGCTTAAATCTTCTTAATTTTTACTTTTTTTTTTAAATTAATATTTTTGAAATTTAATACTACCTAAGAGATATCCTTATACCTACTATATACTTTGTAATTTACTTTCTTTCACATTCGACTTGGTTTCATTTTACTACGTATTTGCCTAGAATACAAAATAATAAAGTTTATATGTACTTCTAAAGTATACATTTTATAATCCAGAGTACGGTTCTGATGTCGGTACGTAACCCTTCTTTTTATGGTACTTGAATGCCCATAAAATGAATCTTTACGAGATAGTTCTACAGAACCGCTATATTCTTAACTGTTTCAAGTCGTAGTTCATAAACTTTCATGAACTTGGTCGTAGATAAGGCAAAAAAAAATACTATATTTAGAAAAAAATACTATATTTAGTGTATAACTGGAAGCCTAAAGATCAATGATTATTAATCTTTTGACATAATTTTTTTCTCAATTCTTTAAAACAAATCTTCCATTTTAACATCTCTTTACTATTATTATCATTTCACCATTCTATTATCTACTGGTTTAGCCATTTTTTGGGCAATTTTATAATATCAATATAATTTAAATTGGCCACAAGCGGCGACTATAAACGTAACAGGTTGTGGGTTAAATTGTCACTCCACTATAATGAATTATTTAATATTTTCTTTTCTTCCACTTTCTTTCCACTGAACATGCAATACCTCCAAAATTTGGCGAAAAGTAAGGAAGTATCTTAATGGGAACGGAGTGTTTTAAGATTAGCTTCTTATGACATTGTTGCGGGGACCCTACTAGCCCTCATGAACGTAAGCTATTTAGCGAACATTACTGACAAACCGATCGATGTTAACTTACAAAAACCATAAGTTAATCAAGAAAACCGCACAAGAAGGATATGGAGGATCCAAGTTTGACGCGCAGCAGCATTAAAGAAACACAATGGGTTCCCTCTACGCACCCTGTTATATGTAGGATATAGTGTAAAGTAAAAAAAACTTACGAAGAAAACCTTTCATTACAAAGTAATATGTTCACCAATTTAATCTACACTTACAAATCGAAAATCACATCACTTCGGCACAGATAAAATATATAATATAATATATGCATATGTACATATGTAGGTAACATTTTACCGGGACGCCGAACAAAGCCTGTCTCCGTCGTTCCATGTTAGAGAAAAATACTCTTGAGACGTACTGTGGCTTCATAGTAGATTATGTTGACAGCTAACCAGTCCGTGCTTTTAAAGTAATGCGTACATAAATACGTTTCATATTTAGGTTTTTTTTTTATTCGAAATTCATTCTTTACACATCAAATTATTTATTTGCTATTTAAGAACGTTATTTTTATTGTCGCTTTCGTATTTGTTTCCACATAAAGAAGATGAAAATAAAATATTAAGATAAAGAATACTTTTATTTTTCTTTTTTCTTTTTTTTAGCTTTACACTGTATGCCGCATGTAGCAGGACAAAGTCTAGTGCGAGACACTCCGCTCCACAGTTTCCGCTGAATTCTCGAGATATTGCGTGTTGAGTTTTCACTAGAGTGAAGAAAATGGGGAACGGTGAGTTTTAACACTAGGTTCCCTCTGCCGACCATGTTGGGATACAGTGTGAAGAAAATGCAAACATAAAATATTTCATTTTCTCGAGTGGGAATCAAACCTACAACCTGACGTGTTTACAGTCACAAGCTTGGGCCGCCACTAAAAAAATATATAATATGTTGATAATAATTACTAAAACTGATATTATAGTGGACTTTTCTAGAGCCGCTGCAGAGCACACACCGTAACATATTATGAAATAAATTTTACAAATTATGTAAATAGTAAAAATATTGGTAATTGAGATCGGTGCGATGAGACAACGTGTGAAAATAAACTCGATGGTTGTGAGTTTGATCCCCACTCGGGGAAGTAGATTATTCACAATAGCCTTAACGATTTATTAATCTGGTGCCCATCATTCGTTGCATGTATAGGGACGACGGCTACCTCAGCATTTCAATTTCACTAACAGAGCTAGAAAACGAAAATAACCTTAAAAAAATGATTCGAACCCCCGAATGAGAATCGAACCCATCACAATTACGCTTATATTTAAACCCTGTCCTCGATGACCTCAATATAATATTCAAGTATAACACAAAATAAAAAAGGATCACATGCAATCAATTTCTACATAAAATATTTCAATCGAACTCCTTGCTGTATTCAAAGTGGATATAAATGTGAGTTTTGCAATTTATAGGCACTTCTATTTTCCAATACATTTATTGAGCAGCAAAAGCGCAATAAGCTACTTTAGTTTTAAATCGCATTCGATTTTGTTGCACACAGTGCACAATTACTATAAAATGTAGGTGTTTATTTATTTTCATTTATACACTGTACTATAGATATTTCCAGCGGCACTACGCCACACATATAGAGGCCGTCATGACGCAGCGGCGCACCGTCTGACTGTAAACGCGACAGTGGGTTCGATTACCACGTAGAGGAATCAGTTACTTTCATTTCCTCGCTCTATTAGCAAGACAAAGATCGGCGTTAAGTTCCGCCATTCAACAAGCACAGTCTCGAAGTTTGGTCGGAAAGTAGGAAACATTAAATTTTCTCTGCCTATCCTGAAGTGGGAGAGATACATCGGGAAGCTAAAATAACATATTTTTGTGTAGGCAGAGTGAGCTTAGTGTTGAGACACTCCGCCTTCTACTTTGGGCCGGATTCTGGAGTCATTGCGTGTTGATTGGCGGAACTCAACGCCGCGCTTTCGTATTGTATGTTTAAACAAAATTTAAGCAACTCATACTTAAACTTACAATAATGTTGTCATACAGTGCTACAACACAAAAGTACCATATAGTAATTATCTTGGTAGTTTTGACAATTAACATCTTAACTTAGTAAGGAACAAGGGCTGTTGAACTTAACTAATTAAAGTTTGACCCGAAGGCCTCAAGACCACGCTTATGGTACCAGGAAGTATAACAATTAATAACAATAACGAATGTTCTATATTCTGATATAATAATATTTTGGTTAACGATTTTACTCAAGCCAGTAGTGGCGAATGTGAATGTGTGGGTTCGATTCCTATGACGTTGAGTTTGCCACTCAACATACTTCCAGTTTTCGGTGGAAAATGGGAAACGGAGTGTCTTAACATTAGGTTCTCTCTGCCTACCCTGCTATGTGCGGGATCTGATTCATGCTGTATGAAAGTCCATAATACATGTGTAATCCAAGTCTAAAATTTGATAAAATCAAATTAAAAATAAATTTATGCCAAATTTCAATATAAATATTTACTGATAGAAAAAAACTTGCATCTTGTTACACATATATTTTTTCAAGTTATTTCAAATACTAAAGTTACTTGCCAAATAAAAATTAAAATATACATAAAAATTACCTTTTAGGTATACAATCAAGTGCCTGAAGCCTTTATATCCATCTAATGAAGCATAGGTACATCATTCAAGAAAATGATACGGCACGATCTTCTACGAAACGTAACAAGCCCTTAGACTACGTAAGGTTTATTTTTCTACTTTGAAAGATACTTACAGATGCTCTCTTGGCACGTGGAACATTTAAAGATCTCTCTGTCCATTCAGCTCTATGTTGGAGATACGTGAAGCGTAAAGAAAAGAAAAGAGATGTGAAAAGAGAAGAAAAATCTTTACAATTAATTAAAGCCTTCATTGCCAAATAAGCATTCCCAAATAAGAATATCCAAAATCTAATTCAAACATCAAAGTTTCTAACACTTGCAGAATGACAAATTTAATCAAGTAAAATTTTCTCTAGAAAGAATACTCGACCTAATTTCCATCGGCTTTTTATATTGTTTTTGAAAGTCTGAAGCAATTGGGAGATTAATAAAATGCAAATCTTCCGTAACGGATCTCTTTTCGATATAAGAAGGGACGGTGGAAAAAGTTTAGCAAAGTATTGTGAAGTGGTATATCTACATAAAATAAAATTCTTTTTCTTAGCTTCACGCTGCAACTCGTACAAATCTTGGTAGACAGAGGAAACCTAGGAATCAAGTTTTAAGACACTCCGTTCCCATAAAGACATTTCCTTTTTCTACTTTGATGTGGAAATCGAACCTACAACCCCGCGTTTGCAGTCGCATACGTGTACCTCAGTGCCACGACCGCCTCATATACATAATATATACTTCTATGGCATATTATACATGTACTATATATGCAGTAGGTATTACAAGTTATCCTCCCTTTTTTTGTTCATGCTTTAATATTAAAACTCACTCCATAGATTATAATGATGAAAATGTATTTATTTAAGCGCGGCGTTGAGTTTCGCAACTCAACGTATAATATTTGAAGTTTGACCAGACAATGGGGAGCGAAATGTTTTAACACTAAATTCCGCCTACCTGTTATTCGGGAATGAGTTTCAAGCTATTGAAGTTACTTTACATATAAATAATTGGAGAAAAAATATACACACACTGTAGTGAGCATGAGCGCTAATCGATTTAAAAATCATTCAGACACAGTTACAAAATGTGAATCTAAGCGCGGCTTGTTGTCGGTTCGATTCCCACTGGAGGAAACGAAATATTTATTTAAATTTATATTTTCAATTCCTCGCTCTGATATCCATGCAAAGCGCGGCGTTGAGTTCCGCCACACAATACACAATGCCTCTAGAAAGCGGGGAACGGTGTATCTTAATTCTAGTTTTCTAGTCGGTTCAAATCATAAATCATTTCGTTCGAATCGTAAATCTAACTAGAAAAAAAAATTCAATTTAAAAAACTTAAATTGATTAAAAAATACAATACATAACAAAAATTCCGGACAATGCTTTACACAAGGTGTAGCAGCTTTTTTAATCGACTTCTTTTTTCAAAAAGGGGGGCGTTACGTTTTCTCCTTCATTTGTAGACGAATTTATTTTTTTATTTGGAAGAGCCTACTTTTCCATTAGTCCCATTATCAAGTTAGATCCTAAACTAATGATTAACCTATGTCACCGATATTCGCACCTATTTCAAAATTATAAAAATCAGCTTCACGCTGTAACCCGCACACAGCAGGATAGGCAGAGAGAGAATATAAATTTCTAAAACTTATATTTGAATTTCTTCGATCTGATGTAGAGGCAAAGCGCGGTGTTGAGTTCCGCTACTACATGTAATGCTTCCAAAATTAGGCAGAAAGTGGGAAACGGCGTGTCTTTTTTTTTATGAAAAAGACAAAGCGAACGAGCGTTCGGGTCACCTGATGGTAAGTGATTACCGCCGCCCACGACCTCGTGCAACACCAGAGGAACTGCAGGTGCGTTGCCAGCCTTTAAGGTGGGTTGGGCGCCGGAGCCCGGCATTACCTGATGCGAAACGCAGTGGCATAAAGCCACTACTTAACGCCGGTTTTAAATACCGTGCCGGTGGTAATGTTTCGGTCGAGTCTACCCATGCGTGTTGACATTGCTGGCGACGTGACTGTACCACACGTAAGAACACTTATCCCCTCCGCCTACCCTGCTATGTGCGGAATACAGCGTGAGGCTGATGACATGTATAGATAGTAGAATCTATACATAATGCAACTGATAGTGTCTACATGGAATATATAAAAAAAAACTATTATTGGGGACAAAAAAAAGGCAACCCGCAACGATTTTAAAAATATATAATATATTATTTGTAAAAATATATAATATGTTATTTGTGCGTTTGTGCACGGAAATATCAGAAACAGTACGACTAATTTAAATCCATATTTCACTATTGTATTATGGATTGATGGATTGATTTGTCTTTAAAATAATAATGTTATTAAAATACCAACGTAATTCATATTAGTAAATATATTATGTAGCACACAGAATAATCAACAGTTTCTGTACAACTAAAGAAACCGTAAAAAATCGACATTTAAAACCATTAAAAGCTTTTGTCATTCACTTTCATTCTGTTCTATATAGTGATAAATGTGTATTTTAAAACTCGCTGTTGGCTACAACCACATTTAAATCGCTGAGCTGAATGAATTAAAAGTTTTGCTCACCTCAACTCATTTCTTTGCCAAGTTAAAGTGCTGTAAAATTCCTAAACAGCCTAATCTCTTAGCACATTAGGGTTTAAAAAGTAGTTTTTTGTTTATAAGTGGTAAGATAACTAAATAAGTAGAGTCACTTCTATGTATTGAGGTAATTTTAAAAAAGACGTGCATTGGAGCATAATTTTATTATTTTACATTATTGTACAAGAGCTGTAATATTTGTTACGGAACAGAATAAACATAATCTGAGAAATTATGATGTAAGATTATAAAATTACTTTAGAGCGACCCGTTCAAGGCTTCGCCCGCTAAACGTAAACACTAAATATTGAAAGAAACTTGCTAAAATGCAATATTGAATTTAAATCGGTTAAGCCATTTCTGAGATTAGTGCACGTAAACACACGCGACAATAAAAATTAAAAAAATAATTGGTTTGGATTATATTTCTATTCTATTCTATTGATATTTTATTGATATATGTCATTAATAATTGATTTTCTCAAATTTATTCCACATACAAACAGCGATCAGTTACAATTTTGTTATATGTATAATATGTAGATAACATAAAGCAATGGTTTATAGTAAGTCTGTAATATTATTATATAAGTTAATTAATTAATTAAAAATTAGTACATTATAGCCTGTAAGGCAATTATTCTAATTCTACATTCCTGTTGTCAATTATTCTAAATTCCAAAATTTTTCATTTAATTCCAAAGCCTTTTAAAGTTGTTTAACTTATTATTTCTTCATAGGCTTACTCTTCTTTCAAACCTAGAAGATATAAATATAACTGCCCTCTTCTCATTCTATGTTAATTAAGCCTAAATTCTTATAAGAAAGAATACTGTATAAAACAGCCACTGTAATTATCTTTTCAAACTTAATTGAGTAACTTAACACCTTGCGGATTCAGCCAAAACGTGGGATGTTCTATTTAATTGGATGGAAACTAGGTTTTCCTCTTATCTTACTTAGAAAATTGAACTAATAAGAGTTAATAACCGTTATTGTTTTATTACTTTCAGCTTGTTTAAGGTCTTAATTGTACTTTAATATAAAAATAAATCTATAAGTATACATAATCAAATTTCAGCTTTACAGTGCAAAACATCTATAATCTATTACAAAAATAGGTAAAAAAAAATTTACGTAGTGAGATTTGAACCCATAACTTTGGTCAAAGCGCTTCGACGGTTTCCAAGACGTGGGGTTCAAATACCGTTGTGACATTTTTTTTAAATGGTTTCTTAATAAGTATCTATAGTTCTTATCTAGTCGATATATCTATAGTTGTGTAGCGTAATAGTGTTTAACTGTAATCGTTGTGGGCTTGATACCCACTCGGCAATATTATATTTTTCCGTCCTGGCGTTACAGAGCACAGCATTGAACGCCATTCAATAAGTATTGTCTTGTACTCGAACGGTAATGGAGTGTGAGTTGAAATCAGAGAATGGAGTTTCTTGAAGAAGGTTTTCTATGCCTATCCAGCTACATTATATAAGGCAAAAACTAAAAAAAAAGGATAATTTAGTTCACAGATAAGAATATTCTTGTGGTTTTCGTGGCGCAGGAACACAAGCGTACGTCTGTCTGTAACCGTGACGATAGTGGATTCGATTCATATTCGGAAAAGTGAAATATTTAATATTGTCATTGATCAAACAAATTTGAACTTCTCACAGAAATTATTCGTAAGCTGTCATCAATACTTATTACATTATGGTTTACTTAACCTAATGTGTTGTAGGATTTCCACTCGCGTCCACTTCGATTTCCCCAGGCGGTTGGCCGCACCTGCACTGCACTACGGCCATACAGATAACTTGCTAAGACTGTTACGGCCCGACCGAAATTAAATTATATTGAGAATGTTTCAGAACTTAGCTTTAGGCTAATATGCATTTGCACTTGCAATTTATGTAAGTATATTTTAACTATTATATTAAAGTAAGATTAAAGCCGTCGTGGCGTAGGGGTACTAGAGTGTGACTGTAACGCGACTGTTGTTGGTTCGATCCCCACTCCAATCAATGAAAAAAAAAAAATTAAAACTAAATTGGGAAACGGAGTGTCCTAACACAAGGTTCCCTCTGCCTATCCAGCTGTGTGCGAGATACAGCGTTAAGCTGATCAATGAATTATTATTTCTTAATATTTTCATCTCTTGGCTCTGGCATCATGGCGAAAGCCCGGTGTTGATTTCCGCTACTGGCATATCAGTATTGTCTTAAATCAGTATTGCCTCGAAAAATTCAGCGGAAAGTGTGGAACGGAGTGTCTTAACACTAGGTTCCCTCTCATTGCAAATCGTTAATGTAGTATGTATGTATTGAGCCCATATTTTTAGTACAACACCGAATTTGGGAAAAGTAAAAAATGTAATGGTCTTTACCATTCTCATTTCATTCTATTCAGTTTTAAAGTCCATCTCTGCTAAATCCGTTTATTCTGCAGGAATTACATTTATTTTTTTACTATGTAATATGAGACTCGACGGGTTTTAAAGTAACTTTTGCTTGTATATTTTATGTATTTTAAGTTAGTAATATAATATTAATATAATTTTTAGTTTTGGAGATTTTACTCGATTTAATAATTTATATTGATACATACCTAAACGAAGTGATTTCTCGAAGTTCATTATAATTTACCCCACTCTAAGCTCTGCCCCATTTAAGCTATTTTTGTGTAAAATTCAAATATTGATATTATACATATAAGTATTGGTAGCAAAATAATTTTATTTATATTTTTAAAATGAAAAAATCTAGTTACTCTTTTTCAGGAATTTATGGAAGAGAGGAACGGAATGTCTTAAGGTTTCCAGGTTCCCTCTGTTTATTCTGCTATGTGTGGGATACAGGTAAATCTAAAAAAAGACAATGGAATAGAAAATATTGTGTACAACTTACTATAAATATTTTCTTAAGTGAAAATTAAACTGAAGTCTATGAAGAGATAAAAATAACTTTTCCCAAACAGTTAAAGATAAACAATATATCCGCCTGTCTATCTATATAAAATGTACCTACTGCAAAGATGCAGGTTTAATTTGCTTAGTTTTATGTAATTTCACTTTGAAATAGGGGAGATATTTTTATTTATTTATTTTTCTATAAATTCGTAATGGTATTTATAATATTCAGTAATTCATGATATACATATATATGTATATATATATATATATATATATATATATATTATAAAATAGACGGGTGTTATAAACATAACACCCGCCAAATTTGTCAAAGTTAAAGTTTCTTTGTAAGCTTTTAAAAAAGTTTTAAAAAACTTTTTCCTGCGAAAGTGAAAATAAATTTATTGAACTTTAAGTTAAGTTGAAAATTTTGAAACTATTTATTAATCGTGTTACACCAATAGTGCTCAATTTTTCTAGTAATTAAGTAGTTTAATCACTATATATAATATTTATATTCTAGTACTCCAAATCACATACATTTCATTTTATAATGTACTGACTTGAGAATTGTAGTAGTTCCTGAGATTCAACCAAACAAACTTTTCCACTTTATCATATAAGTATAAACGGATATGTATTAGTTTAAGAAAAGATTTTATCATTTTTTATTATATTTTTTATCAACTTTAACATTTTTAATTAAAAATTCTGAGTCAATGAAATTATTATAAAAATATAACGTGCTTTTATTGGAAAAAATTATATCAATAAATTGCAAAATGTGTTTTAATTTTCACGCAATATTAAATGCAAGTGCAATAGTTTCACGAATTCAGTTGAAATATTGAATTCACTTGATTATATTTTCAACAGTTTTTCTTTGTAGCCTAAAATATCCTATACATGTTATAAGTTGTACAGACAAATGTACGTACCTACTTTGTTTATTTATTTTAGCTTTATGTATTATATAAGAGAAAATAATTTCCAATATAAAACTATAAATATTCGGATTTAGAGAAGATAAGTTTATTACTCGGAAACACTTGACTGTACGTGGTGATTATGACTCAGTAAATATTTAATACAAAAAAACAAGACGCTATATATGCGCCAATCTTGTTATAGTAAAAATCAAAAGACATTCTAATTAAATAAAATGTTAATTGTTGTTGTAATAGTCAATTGTCTTTAATATGAACCATTTTGATTGAAAATATAATAAATTTAGATTGAACATACCAGTTTGATTTGTTTTTGAGGTTTGATTTTCATCTGTCCTATAAATATTTAAATTTATATTTTTACCAAATTTAATGATAAGATACTCCGTTAAACACTTTTCGTCCAATTACCGTGACATTGAGTGTCGAGTGACGGGACCCTACGCCGCCTTTAGTCATATTAGCAGATCGACAAAATGAAAATAATTCTCCCCACAAAATTTTCCTTGACTGTACTGAAATAGTGGAAATTATTGAATTTAAAACTATTTAGCCTTTTATAAAGATATATTATTCAAAGAGTGTGTCTATCACGAAGTCAAAGCTTTAAAATTAAAATAACTTTCCATATTAATTGAACAAATATTTACTTATCTAAAGCTAAGAACTTAGCTTATACTAAAAACCTTTTTGGACTGTCATTGAAATTTCCCCTAAATATATATAATAAAAGTTTAAAAATTATAATGATTGCATATCTTTATAGAAATTAAACTTTTTAACTTATAAAAGTAAAAAAAAAACTGAAAGCTTTAACTACTTTCGTATTTAAATTACAAAGTGAATAAATTAAAAGTTCGCGCTCAATGCACAACTTATAAACTTAACGATACTCTGAATCAACAAATTGCAGTACTTGGCAATGGTTGTGTTGTGGACCGTCTGGCCGTTCACTTTATATTTAATTTATTATAATTTCTTTATTTATATATGCTTGAAGGTTTTTTCAGTTTTTCTCCTATTTTTACAAATTATAATTACTTTACGCCAAAACAATCAAGGAGCACGAGCGTGTGACTGTAAACATGACTGGTTGTAACTTCCATCCCCACTCGAGGAAACGAAATATTTGATATTTTCATATTTTTAAAAGAGTGGCGTTGAGTTCTTCGACTCTGTTGAGTGTAATGCCTTGAAAATTCGGAAAACAGGGAATTATGTGTCTTAATATTAGGTTCCCTCCACCTTCACAGGTGTGTGCACGATACAGTAAAAACATAGTAGAATAATTCATTCCCATGTCACAAAGACACACATTTCCACAATTTACGTTACATCGGCAGAGTAAGAGTTATTTTGTAAAATTCACATGCAGTGAAAGAAATAATTTGTTTAACCCGCCATTGTTGACGTTTATGTCTGCGAGACCGAGTGAATCAAAAAAATTGTATAAATTCTTGACCCGCCATCGATACGTGTTGCGATTCCGAGTATCTGCAAACCTAGTGTTAAAACACTCTGTTCCCCACTTTCCACCGAGTTCTGGAGGAATTGCGTGCTGAGTGGCGGAAATTAACACCACGATTTGCCTAGACACCAGAGCGAAGAAACGGAAATATTAATTTAAATAAATATTTCATTTTCTCAAGTGGGGATCGAACCCACAACCAGTCTCTTTTATAGTCTCTTTTATAGTCACACTTTGTGCCCCTGCGCCACGACTGGCCTCAATAAGAGTGGAACTGTTGGTGCTTTACGAAAGGTCAATGCTGAGAAAGCGGGTAGCGAAAAAATAGAACAACTAAACATTCTTGTCACAAATATTTATACCTAGAGCATGTAATGCCTTGTTGCAGTACTTATTTGATGGTACCATAGAGAGTAGTTTTCAAGAGAGTGTGTGTTTTTCTTTTGGGTTAGAAGGATACATATGTATTCTGTTATTTTTCAAGAGTTTCTAATGTTACAAGACCAATTTAAGACATAAATGTTGAAGATTGTTATTTGTTTTAAAAACTAAGACAATGAAAAAGGTGTAGATTTTTAGTGTGCTAAGTATGATTGTATAATAATAATTGCAATAAGTTATATGTATCACCTACTAACAATACTTCACACTAGATTCCTTCCAATAGGGGCCGTTGCCTACAAGCAACTGCCCCCGATTGACACAATTCCACTGCTTTTATAATTATTTTCACCTAAATCTATCCTCTTTTACACGAGTTCGCTAACAATTATATATGTAAGATTAAAATGAAATTATTTATACGATACGAAATACGATACGAAATTATATATTACGAAAAGTGGCATATTTGTATATTTATCACTTAGGCGAATGCGCAGCCTTATGCATAATCTTTTTCTTTTTCGCCCGAAATCGTGATAATGCATATTGACTGGCGTAACTTAACACCGCATTTTGTCTATCAGAGCAGTGAACCCTAAGTAATTTTAATAATTTATGGTTAATAAAACTACAATTTATTTGTACTGACATTTAACTATTAATTTATTTAACTGGGAATTAACTATGGTTTTTATGATCAATTAAAGCTTACTAAATACGATATTAATTATGCCAATTTCCACATTATACGTAGTTTTATATGTTCATTGTACATACTATAAATACTGAGGCTGTCATCGTGGCACAGCGGCTCATTGCAAACGCAAAGGCTTAGGATTCAATTTCCATTCGGGGAAGTAAATCATTTTTATTTAATCGCTCTAGTAACAAGACAGCATTGAGTTCCACCACTCAATAAGTAATTCGTCAACAATTGGTTGGAAAGTTGGAAGCGAAATGTCTTAAAACTAGGTCCCCTCTGCCTACCCTGCGATATGTGGAATACCGCGTGAAACAAAAATATACCTATATATATATATATATATATATATATATATATACCTATATATACAACTCATATAACTCATTTATACTTTCAAACACCATAACGTCTTAAAGGGTTTCTCGTCAAGTAGGTAATTCCCCTGGCGATTTTACACACCTGCAGTGTTCGCAATCGTTTCGTTAACACGCATGTGTATAATATTTAGGTATTTAAGAGTTTATATAGGTATATGGAGTAAAATACGGAGAAATCGTTATGGAATTGTGTTTGTGGAAAAGTGGGCTACGCACTCATGGTCAAATGGAAGTAATAAAAATTTATACGTAATATGTATTTCTTAATAAATGGACTATCCATTATAAAAAATATTTTTTTTTATTCGAAGTAATAGTTCCTGAGCTTAGTGCGCTCAATCACACAAAATCTACTTTATATTAGATAGGAAGTTGAATACTAAGCATTTAAGATTATTTTTACTAATTCTAGTACCATAAATAAAATAAATTGACTTCCTCTTATTTAGGAAATGTAAGCATTAGAATTATCCTTATATACATTTTCTTAAATAAACAAATATCTCAAATAAATTGCCCTGTCCCCTAAAGCGAGACAACATGACAAGAATGAGCTACAGCCATTTTAAGATGTAACTTTTTTTCTTTTACAGTCACACGCCTTTACCCTTGATTTTTTACATAAATTTGTAATATTTTATTTACTACATAATAAATAGTTAAGGCTACTACTACTAGGATCTTCCCTCTGAATACTCTGCTACTTCCGGGATACAGTATGAAGCTGAAAAAAAATTGTTGAGAAAATAGTCGTGGCGTAGCAAACATAAACGTGCTACTATAAACGCGATCGTTTTGGATTCAATTCCCTCTTGTGTGAATAAATTTATATAATATTTTCATTGCCACGCACTGCTTGGTGAGTAGCGGATCTTAACGCCACGCTTTACCTCGTTACCAGAGAGAGGAAAAATAAAATGTGGGTTCAATTCTCACTCGAGGGAATTAAATATTTATTTAATATATTTATTTCCTCGCCCTGGTTTTCCGAGTGGGAACGGGCTAATCTCAGCAGGTAGCGAGGGGAAATCGACGCCACAATAGTCACGTTTTAGCCGCAAGTTTGTGCCCCTTGTGTGTTGTGAGCCACGACGGCCTCAACTCTTATATACTTTATAAGTCACTTGAACTATAAGAATATCTATTTAATACTATAAATGATAATAAATAAATATTCGGAAGTATAGTTGAAGCGGGCGAAGTGAACTTCCGAGGGAGCCTCTAGTAAGAAATAAATTTGAGGCTATTGTGGCACAGTGCTTCTTTACTGTGAGGTTAGGTCACACACTAGGAACGATTGTATCAAAAATTGAACTGATGTGGGAAATGAAAATTCACCACTTTGGTAGACATAGTGCGGCGTTGAGACCCGTCATGCCTCGAAAAATGGACGGAAAGTGAACTGCGTAGTATTGGCACCGTGCACGACTACAGCGCCACCCAGCGTACGCAAATTTGTAGGCTCTGACGCTTTGACATATGATGGCGGGATTGTTTGAAAATGTTCGTAAAATTCTTTCAAATTCATTTATATTACTTAATTACTGTGATTTGGGTGGAAAAAGTGTCGATAAATCATTTCTGGTTATTCAAATTGAGAGAGGTAAGTAATCTCTACTCAAAATTATGTTTTATTTTGGTTATATCAGAATTTGTTTACTACTTTTTTAATTGTAGTTTTACTGAAAAACAAGGAAACAAAGCAAATTTAATGGTAGTTAGTATAGTAGTTACCTAGTTTTGATATTATTATAATAATTTATTTTCTAAATAAATGATTATTATAATATCAAAACGTGAACGAAACGAAATGTGATTTATGAAAAAAAAAGTAATTAAAATAAAAAATAAACTATTAATACTGTATTTGTGATTGATTGCTAATGTTTTTAATAATAATTGGAAATTGTTGAATGTTACACCTGCAAGATCTATAAGTTGCTCATCATTACAGATAGATGAAAACCCAGTAAAATATATATATATTTTTTGTTGAAATCGCCACTTCTGCGTATATTTTTTTTAGGAGTATTACATATTTTGTTCTTCATTTTATTGTAAATTTTTATATCAATATTATAGTTCAGTTGTCTATTTCTGTTTGTATTTCTGCATCACATACTTCGCTATAAATATATCTATTACATGTAAATGTATTTGTTGCATTGTAGAACAACTGCAACTGCTGTAACTCATTTTTAATAACTTAGTAAAACGATAAGTCGAACAGATTGCTTTGACATTAATAAGTGACAAAGCCTACATTTTTTCTACTTTTGGCCACCATGAGCGTTGCGAGCGTTTATAATACTGTCACCTAGTACTACGCACCCTGCCAATAATAGTATCTTGAAAACGAGCCATAAATTTGATTATTAACAAATAAAACAAATCAAAAGTCAAATAAAGTGTTTCCAAATTTTCTTGCATCGTATTGTCATACAAACATGTACCGCTTACCAAAATATACCTACATTTAACAAATACGCTTATTCATATTACCATTTCATTTCGCTTAATATTATGTAGGAAACAATCCACATTACAGCACCGAGTGCAGGTGTGCGGAATCGACTTGGGAATTCACGGGATATGCTGAAAGACATTACGTTATGAAGAAAACTAAACAAGTATACTGAGTATTTGTTTACTTATCTTAAATATTATGATTTTTTAGGATAAAGCGGGGAAGGCAAAGGCAATCTAGAAGCCAACTTTTGAGATATTAAATGTTGAGTTACGGAATTAAACGCCGCACTTAGTCTTGGTATTTAAACGAGAAAATAATAATAAGTCATTCCTCCGAGTGGGACATTTACAGTCAGAAGCTCTGCCACTGCTCAAGTGCATTATAATATATATATATATATATATAAGATGTGTATAAGAGACAGNCTAAATTAATCTAACTTATATATAATTGTCCTCAATTTTGGAGAAACAATATTGAACCTAAACCTAACTAAATCTAACTTAACCTACGACTTAATTACTCCACGATGGAATAATAAGTGTGGGAACAGAATAAATTCCTTTCCCAACGGCGCTGTTCACCCGATCTCTGTCCTGTCAGCGTTTTGTGGTGCTCGGCCGCCTATCAGACGGACATATTATATTATTAAAGAAATTTTCCGCCTGTGACACCGAGCGCTATATAACATATATACCAACTACAAAATAATTTCGCTTTTTGTTTGTAAGCATAAATCAATAAAAGTTACGGATTTTGATGTGGTTTTCAGGATAAATATGTACGTTTGTACACATTTAACAGTACGTCACAAACTCAAGTACCATTCACATCATCTATATACTATACTATGCTGTTACGTAGGAACTTCCTTCCATTCCACTCAACTGTGGAATGGCCTACCTGTGGCAGTGTTTCCAGGTCGATACGACCTGGGTACCTTCAAATAGCGCGTCTATCCTCACCTCGGCTCGTTTGCTTTGACTTTTTCCATAAAAAATATTCTAGAACACACGCATACTACCTACATTGAAGTGAAGTTGAGAACATGTAAGATTTGACGTTAAAAAAAACATGTTTGTGTAAAATGAAAATAAAAAAGCTATAATCGCCATAAACTAAACGTAAGTATAATATTATTTTAATATATGTATGAATATTATATACCTACAGCTATTTTCTCCATTGAACGTCGTCCCTTCACGAAGTTCATTCCTTCAAAGAAATGTAATAATTGAGGTCACCGGCTCACGCTCGTGACTTGAATAAAGCGTACCTGCCTTTTATTAGGAACGTTTATTAATGCGATAATGCCTGTCTATCTATCTATCTATCCTTATTGACTTTCTTGTTACCTTTCATTTCGTATGCAAGGTGTCTAGGTTAGTTAGCTATTGGGTGAAATGGATATATTTTTTATCTTAAAATATATAATAATTACGACTTTTTTAAACTAAGAAAATAGGAAAGTAAGATAAAAAATAAGAGAAATCTTAAGGCAATTTTAAATTCAATTCAATTTTGAGGCCAGTCGTGGCGATGGGGCATAAGCTGTAAACGCGACCGGTTTGGTTTCGTTTCCCACTCAAGAAATGAAATATTTTATATTTTCATTTCTTTGCTGATAATGATAATGAGGGAAGCGTGGCGTTGAGATACGCCAGAATTCGTCGGAAAGTGGAGAACGGAAGTGTTATAATGGGAACGAAGTGTTTTAACACTAGGTTCCCAGGTTCCCTCTGCCTGCCCCTGCTATATAAGGACACGGAAAGCACGGAGCGAAAAGCTAAACAAAATGAATGCAAGTAATCCACGCTCATTATATGATTAGTAAACTTTTTAATAAAATGTGTAAATAAATATCATCTGATTATCACATAAGTACAATATTTCTAAGCAATACATAAAATATTAGTAAATTGTAATATCATTCTAGAATGTTCCTGATTATTTATTCAAGCTATTGGAATAGCTCAAAGTTTCAGCGCTATAGGTTTTTACAAATCGATACTTGTAAAGAAAGTTGAAACGGGTAATATTTTGATGGAAGTTATCGACTTTCAGCTGATAAAAGTTCGAAAGGCAAGTAGTCTATCTACTACTATAAGGAGGGTAAAAATTCAAAATATTTTTTAAAGTTAAAATTGCTTTTGTTGAGTATTTTTTTTTATTTGTAAATTGCAAAATATATACATTTTCCTCATTTGGTTGTTAAATATGGTAGTCCCAGAATTTATAAGTTTATAGTATTTCTAATACAAACAAAAACATTGTTACAAACTTCAATTCAATATCTAGGAAGGTAGACCTTGACATTTTTTTTAATAAAAAACACACATTTCGTCATTTAATTTTGAAGTCCCTGAGATCTAAGTGACCGCTCATGTCTATTTATTATATATTTTTCTTTTTTTTTTAAATAACAATATCATATTTTTGTTAATGTTCCTATTGTTTAAATTAAGTATTTTATCGATTATTTTTATAAATAATTTTAGGTGTATGCTTACTTTAGTTTCTTAAAAATTTAAAAAATACTATAATTGCTTTTGTTGAGTATTTTTTTTTATTTGTAAATTGCTAAATATATACATTTTCCTCATTTGGTTGTTAAATATGGTAGTCCCAGAATTTATAAGTTTATAGTATTTCTAATAAAAACAACAGAAATCAAAAATAATAAGCGATCGTATTCGACTTAAATATCAAGAATGTTGCAAGCATATTAACTTGTTTTACGTTCATATGGTACCGTTCATAGGTGACAGAGAAAACATGAAAGTAAGACACTCTGTTTTCTTTTTCATATAAACTTTTCTGGAAATAATATTATATTTTGAAAATAATCGTGACAAATAGTCGGATTAGCTAAGAATACCCGTAGAATGAAATGCCAGCAGGCCATGACGATGTATTTTTAATTTTAATTAATAAACTTTTGTCAATATATTATGAAACGGGAAGAAAAGTTCGCGAAGAATGCTTTACTGGTGAATTCGACGTTTTGCGGAGGCTTGTTTTCTTACCTAGTAAGAAAACAAGTTTTAATTATATATAAACACTAGTTACAACCCATAACTTCGTCTGTGTTGGCTTTATATAATAACATAAAATGTAAAATTACACGTTTCTTTTTTTCTTGTTTTTCCCAACACCATAAGATTTTCGGATTTAACTTTATGAGCAGTAATGGTTTATATTTTATATTAATTATGTTAATAGATACAGACAATAAGAACGCTTTTAGAAGACAATCATTGATTTTTTGAATTTATTTTCCTGAAAAATTCAAAAGGGTATATGACAAGCTAAAAGGATAGTCACCTCGAATTTTCCAAGAAGATTTTTGGATTTCTCGTCGAGGTTATATTAAAATTTTATTAATACCTTTTTATGGATATTTATAGATAATAATATGTATTAAATAAATATGATATACATTCGAAATTTATTTGGAGCTCAATTCAGATCCTAATTAACACATAAAGGATTCAACAAAAATTAAATCGCTGTCAAAGTGATGTATTTTTTGGAACATAGGAGTGGATGTATAAAAAAATCTCCAACAGACGCGTCAAACTACTTTCATATTCGGATTACAAAATGAATAATTCAAAGCTTTGCTAACTCACTGTGTAGCTAATTTCTTTAACATAGTTATACTTGCATAGAATAACTTAGCAAGTTATAACAACTTAGACAATAGACCTGGATTCGAAATAAAAACTTACTGATTGTATAAATAAATTCTTTAGATCATTATTCGTCATGGCGCATAGGGGCAGTGTGTGTTTTTTAAATAATATAAGGTCATCCCTCTGGTGGTGGAATTCAGACGGAAAGCGGAGAAAGGAGTGTCAGAATGTATAAAAGTAATTGATGTAGTTTCTGCATACGTTTTTCTTCTTAGTTTTTATGTGGTTGAGGTTTTTTTTTTAATAATTTTAACTTAAGATTTATTAGTTTTGTTATTAAATTTAAAAGATGGTAAATGTTGGTGCGTTGGCAAATGAATGTCTTAAAGATCCGCTGTCTACCCTGTTATAAGGTAGAACCAGGATAGATGCCCCGGTGAAATAGAAACACTTTTTAAAAATTCTATAATATTTAAAAAAATAAAAATTGCTAATATATTGTTTCAATATACTCTACAATGCGCCTTCCACTACCACAGGGCAGTCTTTTTTGCTTTTATAAATATAGATGCAGCGGAAGCAAAAATCGCATGAAAGTATTAACGTAAATAATCATTGTTTCCTAACTTTATAAATTGTTAGTAGTGTAGCTTAATTTTTAATTTAATCTAAAATATAAGAATTTATTTAGAATACATTTATGATATATTATTTAGCCTCTAGGGTCTTCTTTAGTTCTATACAGTAAGAGCCTTAGTTAAAGAGTTTTGTATTTTACGTTGTGATTATATTATTAATAATAATTAATAATATAATCTCTTTGTGTAGTCTTTATGGATATTTCTTGATAATGACCGTATTAAATAATTCATACTTTTACTGTCTGGCAAAACGGTACGTCATATACAAGGCAATACTCTTCTACGTATTGTATCTGTCTCCACACAAGCCTTCTTAAGAACACGGTTCCTTTGGACCACAAATTGTTAAGTAGCAGAAATTTTCAAAATGTATTGAGTGTAAAGCGGCGTTGAGTTCTGCCACTCAACACGCAATGCCTCCAGAATTCGGCAGAAAGTGGGGAACGGAGTGTCTTAACACTAGGTTCCCTCTGCCTACCCTGCTTTGTGCGGAATACAGCGTGAAGCAAATTTTTTTTTTTTATTTATTGAGTCTAAATTAATGACTGCAGAACTAACTACACAAAACTAAAACATATTTGTGAACGTCACCTAATCTTGTGAATGTATCATGTTGGATGTTCTTTTTTTGATTAAAGTTCTACATATATTCTAATAAGCCTTGGATTTATAACCACGTCTTCCTTAATACCGAATATATTTACACATTGCGGGGTAGGCAGGGAGAACTTAGTGTTAATATATTTTCTTCATCTCTTTTGACTCGTTATTGAATAAATAAAAATAATGTGTGGTGACAGTGAGAATGAAGAAGAACGTGTTCAGCTGGTTTGGGCACGTCGAACGAATGTGTGATGAAGAATTTCAAAAAAGATATATGGTGGAACCTCGGTGGCACCTCGGCTGACCTTCGAAAACGCAATATCTAAGATACTGGAGGAAAATCACGTAAAAAGCATGAGGACCCCCCGGATGGCATGCATAAAGAGATTGATGACAGTGGACGAGGCGAAAGAGGTATGTAGAGACCGTAGCGATTGGCGCTCCGTTCTCTCTGACCACCCCGCTTGAAACTTGAAGCTAGTAGTATAAATAATGTGTAATCGAGTAAAATTAAGAGTAGATATAATAGATATAAAAGAAGATGAGTTTACTATAATGGACGGAGCATAATAGTAATTCCTTCAAAGGGTTTTGAACCTGCTTTCTTTGCGCACAGTATGAATGCCATAAAAACATAGCTCACTGTGCCATGACTGTGATTAATAGCTTCACATTACTGTTAGTACTAATTAATTATCTAAGTCTGGGAAAACCGACGCTTATTAATGATAGAATATTTTCTACTTTAGTTATTATAATATTCGTACTTACTTATAAAAGACTCGTCTTACGTGTTTATTTTCTCCACGTAACTTAGAAAAAAAAACTACATAAAAGTAATAGATTAGAACTACAAAGTGAGTCATTCTATTAATTAAATTCAACACGACAATTTTTTATTGAATTTTGATATATATAATAAATAACGTAAAATAATAAATACCATCTACGAGTGCCTTATACTTTTTAACTGACTTCTGTTATCTAGAGCAGGTTTATCAATTCGACTGTATTTTTTTTAAGTTTGTTACCTCAGAATTTTTGACTGGGTGAACCGATTTTGATAATTTTCTTTTTTTATAAACCATGTTTCGATTTCTAGGTTTTAGAATATTAAAATACTTTTATTTTTAATTTTAATAACTTTTAATTTTTTTATAAAGTGAAATGTGAAAGTATACTTAGTACTTTTTACGTTTATACAATTTTTTTAAATGTTAATTGGATTTTTTCTAGTGCTATATATACATAGGATATTATTTTATTCAAAATATTATACAAGATTTCATCTTTAAGCAGAAGACATTTTCTAATACAATTTGTCTACAAGAAATAAATTTTTGTCCCTCATTCATGATAAGCCACCTGGGCTAATGAAATAAAAAATTAGGTCGAAGGTCATCATGTTTTTACCATAATATCATTCTTAATTAAGTCAATTAAGAAATTGGCTTTATTCTGACAGGTTTTACACGGGGCTTCATACCTGTGGATATTTTTTGTGAAAAAACTGCAATTAGCAATCTTTATATTTGTACAAAAAAATCTCGGAACATTTAAGTCATATTGATATGATATTTTTGTTTTAAATTAATTATATTACAAGTGAGGTCCAACACACACAGTCCAAGTTTTATCAAAATCAGTTCAATTGCTTCTGAGATATCAATGTGTACAGATAACAAGTATATTTGAAGTTGTTTAATTGTTTTTAATTATTTATATACAAAAATCTTCAATTTAAAACAGTAATATTTCTATTATTATAAAAATTAAATAAATCAATTAAATCAGCTCCACGCTGTATCCCGTACACAACAGGGTAGGCAGAGGGAACCTAGTGTTAAGACACTCCGTTCCACAATTGCCGCCGAATTCTGGAGGAAGGATTGCGTATCGAGTGGCAGAACTCAACGACACTCTACCTCGACACCAGAGCGAAGAAACAGAAATATAAATTTAAAGATCTATTATTATAATTATAATACTATTAGGATCTTGAATAAGTTCTCGCATTTTTGAAAGATGGCGTTGCGGCACTCTGTGCATGGAATTTCGTACGGTAACGAATCACCAAAGTAGTACTATATGTAACCTCAAATTATAGTAGAATAGTGTTTACTACAGTGTCAACTACATATTTATTTTCCCTTTGTGAAAATGTGTACTTTTGTGCCAAATAAAGTGTTTTTGCGGGGAATTTTATTGCACTGCTTTATTCAGAAAAAATCTGCAGCAGAAGCACACAGAATTCTCGTTGAGACAATGCTTTGTCGAATACAACGTGCAGAGACTGGTTTAGGCGCTTCAAAAGTAATGATTTTGACCTTGAAGACAAAGAGCGTTCTGGAGCACCGACAAAATTTGAAGACAGAATTGGAGGCATTGCTTGAAGAAGATCCATGTCAGACGTTAGTAGAGCTCGGGAAAACGTTACAAGTAGATGCGTCAACAGTTTCAAAACGTTTAAAAGCGTTAGGAATGATCCAAAAGCAAGGGCATTGGGTGCCGTATGAGTTGAAGCCGAGAGACGTAGAACGACGTTTTCTCATGTGTGAATTGTTGCTTCAACGGCAAAAGAGAAAAGGTTTTCTGCACCGTATCGTCACTGGGGATGAAAAGTGGATTCACTACGACAATCCAAAGCGAAAAAAATCGTGGGGCATGCCGGGTCACGCATCAACATCGTCGCCAAAACCAAATATCCATGGTTCTAAGCTTCTTCTCTGCATTTGGTGGGATCAGCAGGGCGTAATTTATTATGAGCTGCTTAAACCTAATGAAACTATCACGGGAGCTCGCTATCGACTTCAGTTGATGCGTTTGAGTCGCGCTCTGAAAGAAAAGCGGCCACTATACGAGCAGAGACACGACAAAGTGATTTTATTACATGATAATGATTCAATTGCTACCAGAGAGATGGGAGAAAGTGGTCTCTAATGATGGACAATACTTTTAATTACATTGTAAGCATTATGTTTTAAATTAATTTAAAAAAACAAAAAAAAAACAGCGAGAACCTAATAGAAATGTTAAATTAGTGTAATTTTTAATTTAATTTCTTATTTCTGTTTTAAAAAAATATTTTTAATGATTAAATAAGATTTCAGACGAGAAGTCTAAACAAAAAAAAATATTTAAAAAAAAACATATGATAGTGATGCCATCGGGGCGTAATTGGGCATCGTCTGACAGTAAACGGATTATGGACTCGCGATTATGAAAAACATGTTATGGGGTCGATTCCCCTCAGGGGAAATAAATTATATTAATTTCTCCGGTCTGGTCGACAATGTGCGGCATTTGATTCTACCACTCAACACACAATGTCTTGATTTTGAATAGAGAGAGAAGAAAAGAATTTCTAAACACTAAGTTCTCCTATCTTGCTATACACAGAATACAGAGTGAAGCTGAAAAAAATACACTAACTCTTGCTAGATGGCAAAAACATTAAATTATGTTTTGTATTTAACAAAGAGCAACAATTAGGGTAATCACACATTATGGTACAATGGTACCATTGATTTATTATAGTAAATGTTCTGTTCATAGTTACATATCATGCAAAAATTATTTAATCTATTAATATGTAATATGAGGATTATGAAGGATTTGAATCAAACCTATTACCGCTAATATATTGACTATTGAATTAATTGTATTATACATATTTCTCAACTATTTATTACATATTAATTATTCTAAAGCTAAAGTTGATATAAACCATAACTATGTATGTAATTTAAATATATTATAAGCAAATACTTAATAAGTCCTTTTGCTTATAATATATTTAAATTACATACGTAATTTTAAACAAAACCTCAAGAGAATTTATGTTTTCGAGTTCATAATGAAACTAAGTAAATGCTATCTATATTAATACTAGTAACATTAATTGGGACTCTCATCTAATGTAATAAGTTGTTTAAATAATATAGGATTTCATAATGTAAAACAGATTAAATCTATAAGATTTTTTTTTTGGTTTTTATGGAGAAACTATATACTCTTAAGATATTTTTTTTATTATCTGAACAAAAAACAGCTTCACGTTTTCTTTTCCGATTTGCACTCCACTTTCTACTGAGAATAGATAGGGACATGAAAAAATATATATTGCCCTGAGTAGGGATCGAACTCACAACCACGTTTAAAATCAGACGCTGTCCTACTATGCCTTGATGTACTCATATTTTTCATTTTTTGTTTAGCTTTATAAATATTGAATAAAAAAATACATATTATTACAGTGTCAAGCATCCTCCACATTTTAAGTATAAAATCTATATGGAGATTTCTTTCTAGTTGAATAAAACATATACTTTAGACAGTATCCCTAAGTATCAGATATCAAGAAGATCGATAAACGGGTCGGATCTTTTATTTTCCAGAAAAACTTAACCATTTAAAATCTGTAACAAAACAAAATCAACAGCCAAAGGATCAAAAGTATATTTATAAAGATATAAATAAAGAGTAAAGGTAGTTAAGCCATGCTTAGGTTATCGCGGAAGCTATCCCGATAATTGACGTAGAAAGTGTCTGCTTGTTTGCGCGTTGGTTATTTGTTGAATTTAGATTCCTGAGAATGTTTGTACTTAAATAAAAAAAAATCTTATTCCTGCTAGGCCTGAAAATAAGACATATCGCGGCATTGAATTCCATCAGCACCACCGAATAAAGAGTGTCTCTAAAATGATTCGAAAGGGTAATAGAACAAAGCGGCTTAACATGTTATTTAGGTTCTCTCTACCAAACTCAGTAACCACAAGACATTTTCTTTTTTAACTTCAGGCTGTATCTTGCATATAGCAGAGAAGGCAGAGGGAACCTAGGAACCTTGTGTTAAGACATCCCCGTTCTCATTAAGATACTTCTATTCTCAGCGAGAATTGCGTAAAGAAAAAATGTATAAATTAAAATTAAAAGAGTATTATGTCGTTAACACGTGTTTGATAAGCTCTTCTGCCATCTCTTAGCAATTTATCATCGACTATATAATGCGCACCTTGATTCTTTATACGTACCACCTAATTTTTCCTCAGACCGCGTCAAAGGAGGTTCTTCAATCACCTGGCTTGTACTCGGGACTTGGAACGGGCGATTAAATTAAATTATTTTGAAAGTAAAATATATTTATATATATTTTTTATGGAAAGTGGGGAACGCAGTGTTAACACAGGTCCTGTGCTACTAGCCTAACCACTAGACAGCGTTGAGCTGAAAAAAAACACGCGTTAAACATTCATTTCTTATTCGTATTAGTGTAGATAAAATTTCATTATATATTTATAACATATTTATAATGTATAATACTACTATCTCTAAAAACCATATCTACATATATATGTATGTATAATTACTTATTGTTCTTTTTATTGTATATTAAATCAGCTTCACGCTGTATCCCAGGCAGGGTAGGCTGAGGGAACCTAGTGTTAAGACACTCCGTTCCCCACTTTCCGCCGAGTTCTGGAGGCATTGCGTGTTAAGTGGCGGAACTCAAAACCGTGCTTTGCCGACACAGACACCAGAGCGAAGAAATGAAAATATAAACAAATAAACATTTAATTTCCTCGAGTAGGAATCGAACCCACAACCAGTCGATTTTACAGTCACACTTTGTTCCGCTGCGCCACGACTGGCCTCAATATTTATTCTATATTTCTATATTATAGTTAACCATTTAAAAATATATATAAAATTTTTGAATATTGTTTTTATTTGTTATTTTCATACATCAATCGCTTGTTGAGTTGCCGAACATCAGATACTACTGCATCTGCCTCTGACAAATGTACGCGGTTTTTTAAGCGCAACGAACGTTACGTTTATCGTTATCATTTAATTTAATACTTTATTACATACACCATAAAGCTTACTTTTCATCTTAATCATCTGAAATGTGACAACTGAAGATAAACAGACGAAAGTAAAACGCTGGTCGTTAAAGCTATTTAGCGTTAAGTCGAGCTGAATATGTTTTGTTTTGAAATTTTTCGTGTCACGTACGAAATATTAAGCTCCTTATCAATGGGGGAACGACGGAAAATTTGGACGGAAATACAAGAGAAGAATTGGTGAACATGTTGTTTTTTTTCTTTGTCTTTATTATGGTGTTTAACTTAGAAGTTCTTTTGAATTGACTATACCCCCGGATTGTGGAGTAGGCAGATTGAACCTTTTGTTCATATTTTCGCTTCCCAATTTCGCCCAATTTTCGAGTCATTGCAAATTGAGTTGCGGAGCAGAACACCGTACTTTATAAAAAAGTTATTCATAGCTACACAATGTAATGTGAACACTAGTAGCTTCATTTATTTTTAAGACATCTAATACTAATCCATCAAACCAAGAACAGACTTTTATAATAGAAAATATTTTTTTATCTTTAACCTATTTAAAGAATAATGTACTGAAGCAAAATGATATAAACCTACTAACACGATGATATATTATCCAAAAAATATCGTTTAAATGCTCTGACAGTGTATGTCAACACCGACACAGGTGTATACCCAATTCTACTAATAGCTTTTCGCTGCCGAATATCGCGAAAGTAATTTAGAACCAACTTTAATGGGCGGCACACATCAATTTTCCTGACATGAATCATTCATGCCGTTTTGAATATTAATGAAATAGAAGTCAATAGCCCAAATTTACATTAACATGTAGATGGGAACCCTAGATTGATCACTAAGTTTACGTTCGTAATACACTTTGTACGGTAACATGTTAAATAATAATTGAAAAGCATGAATACCTTTTTCTAAGAAGTTTCAATATATTAAAATTTAAAAAAAATATACAACAAGATGTTTAAACAAATTGTTGTTTTTTTAATATGAGAAATCGGTTTCAAATTACCTAGAAAATGTGGATTGTTTTAAGAGCTGCTTAATTTTATTAACTAAAAATGTCTTTAGCAACTATTCATGATTGTGGGTTTAAACAATTCTATTTACAGAGTTTGCCAAAACACAGAGGAGGCCGTCGTGGCGCAGCAGCACTATGACTGATTGTAAGCGCTACGGTTGTGGTTCTATTTCTACTTAGGGGATTGCAGCGTTATGTTGTGTTCCACTTTCCATTCAACACGCAATCTCTCAATTTTCTTTATTTAATTTTAGGTTAGTTTAGGTTATATTCGCGTACTTTAATACTATATACCTACTTAAAAACAAATAGTATGAAGTAAATTTAGTTTTATGGTCCACCCAAATATCACGCCAAATACAGGAACGAAACAGAGTAAAAAGCCACTGAATCATCCGTAATAAAAGAAAAAACATAAAATTAAAACAAAAAAACAAGTGTATAACTTCTTAACAAAGCACAATTCAGCTTAATTCTATTTGACGCGACGGCCGACACCAATAAAAGGCAATTTGTCACATTGGAAGTTAATCTTAGCTAATAGCGTGTGATATGACACTTCCTTCAGGACTATTATGATGTCGAATATTTCATATTTCCGCGAACTCATGGAAAAAAAATTAAGTGATATTTCAGAGATTCAAGTCAATTTGGTATTTCCCTAATGTTGGCATTTTACCGTAAGACGTCGTACAGTAAATGTTTTAGAGGATGGATTTGTTAGGAAAAGATTGGTTCGAATGTTAATTTAAGTGACATTTATATTTTAGAATATGTTAGTTTCTGGCATGGAGTCTACTATAAAGAAGTTATAGTTAGAGATTCATACAGCATATAATATTATTCAAACTGCAGATAGAGTAAGAAAAATATTCTAGAATGTACTTCAAATTATTATATATTTAAATTATTTAAAATTATTATTATATATATTTGTAGTTTAAAGCTGCGGGAAAATAATTTAAAAGTAAAAGGAGAAATAAAAAACTTCCTATACAGTTAAGGAACTGAAAGTTTTAAGCGTACCACAATTCCAATACAACGACGACAAGACGGTTTAGTTGTAGTGTAGCAACTTCGAGCTCAGGTTTAAGAAATAGTTTACTAGAAGTCAAATTCTGATGCTTAAAAGATTATAGAAATTCTCTATAATTAATTAAACCAATTTACAAATGTAATTTTAAATGTTACCACGTTATACTTAAGGCGTCCAAGTTTTGTGAAACCGTCGTGGCACAGTGGCATTCTGTGCAATATTACATATGATGGTCGTGGGTCCCATTTCCATTCAAGGTAATGAATTATTTTCTATTCTCGATTCTGGATACAAATAATGCTCTAGTAAATGCGAGATACAGCATGTATCTAAAAAGTTTTTCATTAAATTTTACTAATAGTGGAGAAAAGACTAACGTTCCACTTAGTCTACAAAAGCTTTGATTTTTGACAGCATTTTTCCTATTCTCGAACAATTTACCAATACGGAACAACGTGAAATGACACGTTTTAGGGGCGATAATAAAATTATACGGTGTACATGTGTGAAGGGAAGTCGTCAATACGAATATTGGATTAGCCGGTTAGAGCTGACATTTGCAATTTCTAAGATACAGCATCTTATATACCTTTATAACTCTTATTTTTTTAGAAATAAAGACTATATTACAATGTAAATGTATGTTTTATATATACAAAAATTTGGAGCGATGTACAATCGATATAGCTAGCTGATTCTATTTGGTTGTGAGCTGTATTTTATTATCAACCAATCTAGTTGTTTAAATAGTTAAACTATAATTTATGTGACTTGAAATATAGAATTTGCCAAACTGGCAAAACGTGGCTAAAAATAGATGGTTATAGGTTTGATTTCGACTCGGAGAAATAAATAATTGTCATTTCATCGCGGTGGTAGAATAAGACGAGCCGCGGTTGCCACTTAACTAGCACCGTCAGTATTTTCTGCGAAAAATCAAGAACGGAGTGCCTTGATATTGGTTTCTCTCTGGTGTATACTTTTCTACTTTCTTTATATACTTTCCCGATTTTCTATATTAGAGGGTTCATTTACTTTGAAATGGAAAGAAAAAAATAAAAATCACTATCTTATTTAATATTTTTTAATATATTTTGTTAATTGTTTTGGTTTTTGACAAAATATAAAAAATAATTTGATTAAAGGTTAAGGAAAATACTTTTTTTTCATTATTCCTTTTTATAAGTATTTAATTTTTATTAATTAATTAATATTTAATTTTGTAACTAGATATGTCATATTCATATTTTCGAAACTAAAATTTAACTTGAAGCTTTCCTTAAAGTGTCAAGTAAGCGTAGTAACTATTAAATATGCAACTTATGTTAGTGCCCTGCATGTTGGGTGACAGCTGTTACTTCCATTACGCTCGCAAGCGCTTCGCTCTTTTCAACATTCAAATGTCAAAAAGAGCTATTTAATTTAAATAATACTAAGAATTTTTACTTTGAAGATTGTAGAATTGGGAAGTGTAAACGATGAATGATGGTTGTGAATTCATTTTTCGGTTGAATAATTACCTCAATTATTTTTATTTTCACGCCGTATCCCGCATATGGCAGAAGAAATTGTAAGACACTGCGTTCCCATTGGGAAATTGCCTCTAGCAGTGTGGAACTCAACGTCGCGCTTTGTCTTTTTACAGCTTCGACGGCTTATAATAAAGCCTTGTCAATATTTATCATTGTCAAATATAAAGTTCTTTACAGATAACATTTGAAGAATATGTTCTCTCTCAATGTAGAGATCATGTACACACGTACAATAATAATAATAATAAACTCTTTATTGTACACCCAAAAAAGAAATAAGAGAATACAAGTATAAAAGCACGTACAATAGGCGGCCTTATCGCTGAAATAGCGATTTCTTCCAGGCAACCTTAAGGCGTTGGAAATCGCAAAATAAATGAATAAATAGTGGGTAGGGTATGAACAATACTAAATATATAAATAATACATAAACAAACACAGATAAATTCATATATATATATATATATANAGCCTTGTCAATATTTATCATTGCCAAATATAAAATTCTTTACAGATAACATTTGAAGGATATGTTCTCTCTCAATGTAGAGATCATGTACACACGTACAATGTAGAGATGTGAACATCTGTTAACATAAAGTTCTAGCTCATTAGGCTTTAGCTCATTAGCTTAAACATGAGGAATATACACTTATTAACTACTACAGACAATATTAGGATTTTATTTTTGGATATTTAATATAATTATGGAATAAGATTTTAAAATGTAATAAAAATTGATAGATGTGGACTTGACATTAACAACATTTACTTAATGCCAAATGAGTATTACTTTTTTTTGTTTTTTTTTTTGTTTTACGTGGTCTCCTGTACATTGCAAAGCAGGCTGAGGAAACCTAGGAAATTAATGTTAAGACACTCTGTTCCTGTTCCGGTTACGGTAATGCGTGTTAAGTAGCTGAACTTAACACGTTTTCTCGTTACCAGAGCGAAGAAATAAAAATATTTCAATTCCTCGAGTTGGAATCGAACCTACAATCTGTCGCGCTTATAATCACATGCTTGTGCCCATGCACTACGACTAACCTCATTGGAGTTGAGTAGAGTATTAGGTTCCATTTACTGTAACACGTAAATATAAGGTTTGTTTTAGACTAACTAGTTTTTTTGTCTGTCTACTGTCTAGACGCGTTCGTGCCTCGCCATTTTTACCGCACCGTATGTGGATCGCTTAAGTGCTCACGTTTGCAATCCGCTTTGACAACAAATTGTTAGCGACGAGTGGTTTGAATGTGCTGTACTTCATAAGGTGGTACAATATACGATTTTTGTATAGCTTGTTAATTTTGTAGCGTTCAGCTTTTAGTTTGTATCTTATGGGAAGTTTTGTTTATTAATATGTTTTTATATTATATGGAGTATATACACCACCATACATAAGTATTTGCCCAGTTTCATTTCAGAGAATTAAAGTGTTATAACCAAATATATGATCGACATACCTGTCTACTTTGGCTTTGATAACCTCACAATAAACTGACAGAAATTGTTTGTTTTGTTAAATTAACATTTTTATACTAAGGTCCGAAAGTTAAATCAGCTTCACTCTGTGTCTCGCATACAGCAGGGTAGGCAGAGGGAACCTAGTGTTACGACACTCCATTCTCCACTTTCCACCGAATTCTGTAGGCAGTAGCGGAACTTAACGTCGCGACACCAGAGCTAAGAATTTGGAATATAATTTTAAATAAATATTTCATTTCATAGAGTGGAGATCGGACCCACAGTTGCGTTTCCAGTCACACATTGTGCCCCAACGCCACGACTGGCCTCTAAAAACAAAATCTGAAAGTAGCCGCATTGTAGCCTAATGCGGTTTTAATTTGGACGCTTAATACAATATTTTATTATCGATTATTACTAATAATCGATAATAAAATAATGTATTAAGACATTATTTTATTATCGATTATTATTTATAGTATAAAGAGAACTATATTTTTACAAATAAAAGATTAAATATTTAAAAAAATCGTTTTAATAGCCTTAACCGTATCTCTTTACTTTAATTTATTGTTGAAAAGCCTTTCTCGGAGTTCTATCATCTTTTGAATAAAATGGTTAAGACTAAAGAATTTTCTAATGAAACACTTTCTATGAATATTAATTTACATAAATTAAATAAAATTAATCGCAAAATTGTCAAAATATTAAAAATATCTCGAAGAACAGTTTTGTTAACAAAACACGGACCGGTAGCCCTCGTAAGACACCTAAATTGGCCAAAGCATTGGCCAGCCGACGCAAACAAAAACTAACAGCACCAGAAATTGCAGTTGTGCTGCAATTTCTGGTGCTGTTAGTTTTTATTAACAAATCCAGACAGATTTCGCCAGAAAAGGCAGCTCATAGAAGGAGCTCTTTCAGGAAGAGCAGCAGTAAAGAAACCACTTCAAAGGCGTCAAAATAAAAAAAGGCTAGAGTGGGGCTCATGAACACCAAAATTTGTCACATGACGCGTGAAACGTGTATTGTCGAATGATGAGTCAAAATTCTAAATTTTGCTGGAAATACAACTGGTAATCTAATAAAAATTACGAGAATTCTCAAAAAAGAGAAATACAAAAAAATACTCCAAGACAACAACCTTCTGGTATTCGATTAATCGGTGAGAATTAGTGTTTCAGCATGACAATAACTCTAAGCACTCTTTTAAGATATGGAACGGGCTATATTTGAAAAACTTAGAAAGATCTCAATTCTAAAGAATTATTATGAGATTAATTAGACAGAGAGGTGTGAAAATGCCCCATTTCTACCACAATATTCTGAAATATACTGCAGTAGGAATGGCATGTAGTTGATTCTGGCTAACTAAAAAAATTAATCTATAGAAATGCCACAACTCTGCGCAGTGTAATTGAGTGAAAAGGCGGATATATCGATAGGAATAGGATAGGAAAACCTTTACATTTTTTATGTAACGTAAGCAAAATTTATCATAAGGAATAAAATTCTTAATAATACAAATTTATTTTGATTAAATTTTTCTTAAAACTCATTTAGGTGGGCAAATATTTTTCAACGGTAGTATAGCTTTATATTATTGATTTCTTAAATTCAGAGGCGCTTGGGGTAGCATCTGACTGTAACGCGATTATTAACAGTTCGTTACCCACTCAGGGGAATGATGATGATTATTTTCTTTTATTTATTTCGCCGCTCTGACCGATAAAGCGTGGCATACGGCACTCCGTTGCCCTCTATGTATTATTTTAATTTTTTTGCTCTGATAACAAGACAAAAAGCGACATTGAATTTTGACGATCAACACGTCTCCAAAATTGGGAAACAGGATACGAATTGGGGTCTATCACCTCACATCATGTAATATTTCTCAATCAACAGATAATAGAAAACAAAATACATTACAAGTAAACCTGAAAATAGTTTTTATAAACATTACATTGAATAGTATTTTCTCACAGCTGATTTGCATAAAACGTGTTTCAATCGACCAGGAAATAGCAGTAGCGGTGTAAAACACCAGGCAAAAATTAATGAGCTGAATACCGACCATTAACTTCACTCAGGATTCACGGTGTCACAACTCAAGTGTCCGTGACAGAATACGTTTTATCCTAAATTTTTTCTTCTTTCCTATTTATGCACTATGAATATAATAATGTTCCTTTTTGTAGACAATTTGTTCCTTGTAGTACATGTTTTTTTTTCTTAGGTTTATTGCTCAAAACTTATTAAAAAGGCATTCATCTTTATGCCCGAATTCAAGACATAGAAGAGTCTATAAGACCAGTCGTGTAGCAGGGGTATAAATGTGTATACGCGACAGGTTGTGGGTTCGATCCTTACAACACGAGTTACGAGGCAAAGCGTGGCGTTGAGTTCTGCTACTTAACACGCAATGCCTCCATACATGAAAAATGAGGAACAGAAATGTCTTCAGGACAAAGAAGTGTCTTAATACTAGGTTCCCAGGTTTTCTCTACCTACTCTGCTATGTATAGAAGTACAACATGAAGCAAAAAAAAACTGTCTTGAATTCGGGTGTAATTTCTATTATTCATAGAACTTATTTTCTCTATGTGTTTCATAAAAGAGTTCAAATTTTGGCAATATTGAACATTTCTACTGTAATACTGTTTTCGATAGTTGGAAACTAATTTCTGTCTGCTTGCTGTTAATCGAACTGATAGTATTAATCTTTGTTTCTCTCATCAGCCGTTCCAAACTAGGTAAGTTTCGTTACTTGAATTCGTCGAAATTTAACAAACTTCAAGGAGCGATTTCCACAAAACGAACCAATAAAAAAAACCAAAGTAGACTATATTAGTATTCTATATTAAACAACGCTTTTTTATAGAGAGTGAGACCAGTCGAGGTGGAGGGACACAAGCATGTGAATGTAAGCGGAACAGGTTGTGGATTTGATTCCTACTCGAGGAATTGAAATATTTTTTAGTCTATATAAAGCTTTAAAAAAATTATAAATTATAAAAATTAAAAATTGCATCTGCATAAAAAAATTAAATAACTAAACAGATCCACAAGGTCAAGAGTAATAAATAGTAAATAACTTACCCATCGATAATAATATGTTTTTTAGCTTCACGCTGTATCCCGCATACAACAGGGTAGGCAGAGAGAACCTAGTGTCAAGACACTCCGTTCCCCACTTACTGCCGGATTCCGGAGGCTTTGCGTGTTAAGTGGCAGAATTCAAGGTCGCGCTTTGCTTTGACACCAGAGCGAAAAAATGGAAATATAAATTTAAGTAAATATTTCATCTCTTCTAGTGGGGATCGAACCCACAACTAGTCGATTTACAGTCACACTTTGTGCCCGTGTGCCACGACTGGCCTCAATAATATTAATATTATATAATATTTTAAAAATGGATACACGGATAAACTAATCGTTTTTTTTTACAATTTGTAGGGCTCCACGGCGAGATTTAATTAGTTGAAGAGTTATACATATCTATTTAACGATACCACGTCAGTTAATTGATATTTTTCTTTTCATTTTGACAATGTTTTCCAAATTAAAATTAAAAGACGTATTACAAAATAAGATTTATTTAAAAAAGTTGTATGACAGATTATTACAAAAAATAAGATTTAATCAAATCTCTAGGATCGCTTATACTGGAATAAATCCCGTTATAAAACGTCGGATAAGTTTAAATCCCTTTAAAGTGTCACGTCACTAATAAAAAGGTGGTTTGTTTACAAAATCCCTTCGTTAATGGTAGCTATTTGGAATGACAGAAAGTTTCTAAACAAATAAAATGAAATAAAATATTTATATTTTAAGCACTATCATGGCACAGTTGTAAATGTCTAATTGCAAAGGTTGGAGGTTCGATTTTTATAAAAAAAATGTTTTTAAATCATCGCTCTTCCCGTATAAGAGAGGGAACGTAGTTTAAGACATTTTGTTATCCACTTTGCTGAATTTGTGATATTTGTTAATTGGCGGAACTAAATGACATGTTTTGTCCCACCACAGGAATAGAATTAAAACAATTTAAACAATATTTTTTCCACGCTGTGCATAAACGTATATTAGAGTAGGTAAAGGAAATCTAGTCTTAAGACGCTTCGTTTCCAACGCACCACCCAGTTCGAGTTATTACGTGGCGAAACTCAACCCCGCGCTTTATCTTACTACCAGAGCGGATAATGAAATCAATTCATTCCCTCTAGTGGGAAACGAACCCACATTTATCGCATTAGAGTCAGATGCCATTGTGTAGTATAATTGTTACTTTCTTGGATATTCTTTCTAATCAAAAATTTTAATAATCGAGAAAATAAAGCGTTTTTTTAACCTAATTGGAACTATTATTATATTGGATCCGCTACTCAATATATATCTTATAACGGTAATAAATCACAGTAGTTTCTATTTATGTCACGCTTAATTTTGCTCGATAACTAATATTATTCCTACATATCCGTACCAGATTACGATCCTAATTAAGATTCTCCACTGTAATGTCGGACTTTTTTAGAGACACTATTGTTCTAACCTGGACAGTCCCATCACCAGGTAGAAAGTCTATCTCATCTGAGTCACCGGTAGCCGCTGAAATCGTTAGAAGCCTATGTTATAAATAAAGCCAACGAATATGTAAAATTGAAAAATTATATTGTATTATATTGATTTTTGCGCACACAGCAGGGTAGGCAGAGGTAACCTAGTATTAAGACACTCCGTTCACACACACGCAGAAAGTGGGCTTTCTGCCGCATTCTGGAGGCATTGCGTGATGAGTGGCAGAACTCAACGCCGCTGATTTATATGATTTTATATTGATTTTTGTCCAGCTCCGCCGTGGAAATCGAACTCGCAACCATGGTGCTTACACTTAGAAGTCCCAATATTATCAACGGTGTCTTTAATTTGATATCTCAAGCAATTAGAGATTCTCCCAAATTATTATGCTCTGAATAAATTAATTGTTTAAAATATAATTTCTCTTGCTTAGTTATACCTTAAGTTTCTTTATTATTCCGTTTGAATTTTGTATTATAATTGTTTTGTTTCATAAATATTTAGTTAAATTTACTGAAACCAAGCAGAAATAAGATAGTGCTAATACTTTTCTTTAGTTACAAATGTAGGTAGAATGGAATGATTCAAGGGAATTGTGTTTTATAGGAGCCTAGTAAATTCTCACTAATGTTTTATTGGTTTTTAAAGTTAATATGATATGTATTTTACTTCTATAAACTTTTATATTGTAGAATTCGAACCTGCATCAATTTGTTTTTAGGTCAAAATACTATAACCAAATAATCCATACGTTCTTGTTGAGCTACGTCTAAGTTGTTATACTTTATACGCTATCTTTATCCGTTGGGATAATATCATGGGAAATGAACCCACAACCGTAGTGTTTACATTCGCACCCTTGAGCCCCTGCGCCACGACGGCCTCTAATCAAATTAAAATTTAAACACACATTATATAAAAATAACTTCCAAAACAACATATAATCACGCGAAACGTTTATATAAAATGTAAATTATAAACATACATACATACTAACATTTATTAAACCGAATACCTGCACGTCCATTCACAACAAATTAATCGACGACAAAATTTCAATCTAATCACTCGACGGTATAGTGTTGCTTAAGTGTTCGTGACAGAATAAATTTTCCTTGCCACCGAACGTTTCAGGCACTGTTGGACAGTTGGGAAAGCAATTTCAGCTGCAGCAGGTTATTTTAGCTGATTAATTCGACGATTTTTATTTTGCTGTTGAAGTGTAATGTGCTATTAGTTATTTTTTTTACAGTTTTATTTTTTATCCGTTTGGCAGGTTAGTAATGTTGTGTGGCGGAGTTCAACGCCGCGCTTGATTCATCAGAGCGTGGATAGAAGAAGAAAGAGGATAGTAATTTATATATAATCAATGATTGATCTTTTTGTACATAATTAATTATTTAGTTTATTAATTGAGGTCAGTAAACGCGAAAGGTTGTGAGTTCGATTCTCGCTCGAGGAAATTAAATTTAAATTTATATTTCAATTTCTGCGCTGTGGTGTCGAGGCAAAGCCACTCAACACGTCATGGCTCCATAATTCGACGGAAAGTGGGGAAAGGAGTGTCGTAACACTAGGTTCCCACTAGTGTCGTAACAGCGTGAGGTTGATTTGATTTTTTATCAATTAATCATTCCCCCAAGTGGTAATCGAATCCATAACCATCGTGTTACAACCAACAATATTGAGCGTATTCAGAAGTTTTACGATATTTTGAATGTTAAATATTTAAAAGACATAAAAATATTAACATAATATTTTTTTACTAAAGGAAAGAAATGACATAAATATAATTAATAAATAAGAAATGAATATATTAAATTATGTTCTTCGTTTCATTCATTAACTCGAATGAGAATAGAACCCACAATCGTCCCATTTACATTCAGACGTCTGTGCCCCTGCGTCACAACGGCCTCTTAATAACTTACATATATATATATATATATATATATATATATATATATATATATATATATATATATATATCTANCACTATGACGCGATAGCGTCATCAATTCTTATTATTCTACCCTGCAACTTATTTGTGAACGATGATATAAAAGGTTGCACGGGCGTTGTACATTCAGTCTTGGCTCTGGTGTGGTTCAGAGTACTACTAGTACTCTGCCACTGACTAACCTCGACTATTCGGATAATTGATTATTTAGTTAATCAATTATTATCGTAATTATGAATGTGGTTAACACCTATTTGTAATTGCACTGAGCTGGAGCAGTGAAGGCGAGTGTTGATATATCGGAAAGGGTACCCTAAAGCCTACACCTGTGGTCGCAAGTCCCAGGCACTGCTCCATCCATGCTTTTTATCATTTAAAGGCCGTAAATAATATTAGTTGCAACTACCGTCCACATCTCATATATGTTCGATACGACTACCCACTTGTTATCACTTCCAACATATGTGAGGAATATGTCAGGATGTACGAGCGGTAACGATAGTGATAAGTACTTTGTATTAATTGATTTATATTAAGTTATGTGGTGATTATGTTCTTTAACTTAATAATGTTCCTTAATTTAAGTTTTGTACAGGTTTAATTGCACTTAAACCAAATTGTTACCTTACCATTTGTTATTATTATTTTTATTTTTTAAATTTCTAACCTGATTCCTAATTATATATATTTATATCGTTATAGGTGTTTTATTTTTATTAGTTAACTAGCGGCCCGCCCGCGGTTTCGTCCGCTTAAGCATGATTTAATTAACAGAATTGACTGACAACTATAATGACTTCTAATATGATTTTTATTACTTTAATTTGTAATATTCCAATACGATTGGTTTGATTTGATTGGATTTGAAGGTAGCCTTTACTAATAATTAAATTTTGTTTACTTTATTGCTTGTACTCTAAACAATAGTGCTTTAAAAATATATATTTTTATCAACAGTCATATAACCAAGACGTTTCGAATGTCATTCTGTAGCCAGGAATCTTAGCAGCGCGATTGCTATATAACATTCGCAGGCAAACTAATGCTTTGAGTTCATTCAAATGACGATAACTTTTTTTAATGAGCCGATTTTTTTATGTACCAAACATAAAATGTTAAGTTAAGTTAAACCAAAGCAATTGGTGAAAGTTTTAAGTAAATCGGTTCAGTGCTTTCGGAGATTAGCGTGATCATACATACAGACAGACAGACAAGAAGTTTAAAAAAAGTATTTTTGCTTTCTATTATTCTTTTTAAGTGTCCCTTCAGTCAAAATTACTAAGTGTACAGACAAAATATTTTTACTGTTTTATTATATATATATAGAAGAGATTACATTAAATAATATAAGCAGAATTCAAATTACTATCCTCTATCTTAGTTAAGATTACAGCTCAACAGATATTCTTCTAAAGAAATGTTAAAATATTTCTTTCGTCTTGAAAATATTTTAATTTCCAAGATCAGTAAACAAAAGTAAGCTTCAGAGAGTATATAAAGGTGGCTTAGTAAGTCGTGAAATCTCAGAATATGCTTGAAGACAGTTTTATTACGTGACCTCATAATATAACTAGTAATTTCAAAAAACAAACAGTCTTGTATATAATGAAAATTTTTAATAAACGTAATACAATATAACATCGTCCCAAATTTCGTTATTAAAACCTTCCTGTATATTAAAAAATATTAACAAACTTGTAATAACATAAATGAAAAATGAAAATACATGTATCTTTTAACCGTAATATACTGAAATATTTTGATATATTACAATGTGCCAACTTTTTCTTTTAGCTTTTCCTCTCCTGTGTTCCGGTAACAGATACAGAACAGGCAGAGGAAACCGTAAGTGTTAAGACGCTCCCTCCACTCGGTTGTGAGTTCATTCATTAATTTTCATTTACTCGCACTGGTAATAAGACAAAGCACGATGATGAGTTACGCTACTCAAGACTAGAAAATGCATCATTTTCTAGACATTTCTTCTTTAGTGCTTAGGGAATAAAGTGTCTTAAAACTGGATTCCCCCTGTCTACACACTATATGCGGGCTATATGGAGGTTCAGCGTTAAGCGGAAAAAAGAAATTCTCCGCCGAAAAATCATACATTAATTAACAAACACTAAACAAAAAAATCACCAAAAATGTATAAAAGAAAAGAAAAAATCTTTTTAATCATACAAAATCGGAAGACCTAAGATTTAAAAGCATAAAATGTTAAATGAATAGCTCTGCAAATGTTCGCGGGGCCGTTTATAACGCTTTGTGACCGCGACACAGTGATTTTTTCTCCCGCAATGGCTTATATTTTTACCGTTTTTTTTCTTTTATTGTACTCGTAAAACTGGAGTAAATAATATTATTTTGCGGAACTCTTGTTATTTATTACACTCACATCTTCAAATAAGCGTTCGTTTTAATATAGCATTATTAGTGTCGTGTGCTTTTTTGGTAAAACTAAATAAATCAGTACGAACTAATTTAAGAAAATTAAATTAAAACTAGCCAGCGCGACCGACTGTCATGGCTACTAGAGTGATGATGATATAACTTTCATTATTGTTTTTATTTTTTTAGATTCCCGCTGTATCCTGCTTATAGCAGAATAGACACAAGAAAATTGGGAACCTTGTGTTTCACTTTCCGCGAGGCATTGCGTTTTGAATGGCGAAATTCAACGCCGTGCTTTGCCTAATTATAATAGCGAGAAAAGATTAGAAAATATTATATGTAGCATTCCTCTGAATGGGAATCGAACTCACAATAAGTCGAGTTTACAGTCCGACGTTTGTATTTCTACGCCATTTTTACTTAAAATGTAAGCAAATTTTAACTAAATATTTTTTATTAATTTCCCCTTAAGAACACAAATGTAAACACTCCAAGGGTATTTATCTTTAATCAATGAGTTCACTGAATTAATTTGACTTTTACAGCTTCCTTGCTTGATTGACGTAGTTCAGAGAATTTTTAATGTGATGTAGCCATTTTACTCTCTATACTTCGAGCCTTCTAAAAACATAATTAATTAGTTCATTATTGCAAAACCAAATTTAGTTAATATACACAGTATTTTTATCATCATGTATCACTTTAAATAAAAGCACAATTTTAACTATCCTTATAGAAGCCTAATTCAATTAAAACAAAAGAGAATTTGTCAAATATTAAAAAGTATTTTATTCTAACAAAATAATAAATTATTTAAAACAAATTGAAACAAAAGAGAATTTGTCAAATATTAAAAAGTATTTTACTCTAACAAAATAATTAATAAAATTATCATTGTAAAATAAAACACCATTTGTTAAGAACGCACTACGAACGCGAAACCTCACGCTCACGAAATCGAGTCGTAGGTACTGGCGGTGAAGTTGAAAAATATTTAGGCTTCTTTAGAGAAATTAGGTAATTGCGTAAAATAGAACGAGACATATCCCTTTTTCGTTGTGGCATGTTTTTGAGAACAAAAGTAGCTGATAGGTAACGTTTAGAAGTATTTTTGTAGTAGTAGGTGTTTACTTTATTGGTATATACTCATAACTGCGTCACACGTAATACAGTATAGCTAAAAATCGTGAAACGAAAAAAAAATCCTACGTCTAAACTATTGACGAATCTTGATTAATTTTATTTAGGTCTGGGTTTGAAACAATTTACTATATGCTGTTCCCGTAAATGGAGCGAAGACATTTCCACCCTGTATACTTTGAGGAAAAAATAAAAAGGAATGTTGCAGCACAATAGCACAGCGTCTGTGCAGACGTAATGGTTGTGGTTTCGATTCTCACACTAAAAATATTAAACGTCCGACGAAATTGACACACATCTAACTATATGTGTGATAAATTGAAGCCTGTTAATTGTGTATTCGCTTATTAACATATGTTTTAAATGGCAAGCAATGATTTTAGAAATGCTCGGAATGTCATGGAATAAATATGCTTTTCTTTCTTCATATTATGTACGCTGTTTCCTCACCTTGCTTTGCGGATCCCAAATGTCGCGCTTGGTCTTTATACCAGATCAGGAAAAATGAAAATAAGAAATAATTTAATTACTCGAGCGAGAAATCGAATCTATTACTGTCGCGTTTACTCTGTGTCTCTGCGCCACGATGACTTAATATGTCGACTTTATATACATACATATATAACCTTAAGTAGATATATCATGCAAAATTTTTGAACCTACATCCTTTACTATTCAGTCAAGCATCTACAATACATGCCAACAAAAATACATTCAAATAATATAAACCTAAAAGTTTTTCAGCAGAATGTCGCCTTTAGTTTGTAGGAACATTAATTTCCTTCGCCACTGTGCGTTTCGCTGACACAATGTTGCACACAAAAAGCAATTAACGCTTTTAAATGGAGTACTTTCAAAATAAATTAACCGTGCTGTGCAAACTTAAACATTTAACCCAATATTTTATTATGGGAATACTTGTAGCTTTATCATCTTTTGTTTAACCCTCATCGACAATTATACTAACGAAGTATTCCACCAGGCATCTTTTTTTAACAGCAAATATTTTCAAAGAATTAACATATGCAGCTATTTTATTATACTTATTAGATCACTTTTATATTATTTATGTTATATTTATTTTAAAATGAAAAAAATATATATTTTTTCAATATTAAAAAGTGTTTATTGACTTTACATAAATCACTCTAAGAATCTCTTCGTTAACATTAATGACACAGAAAAAAAATACGAAAACAATTTGATTTATATTTAAAGTTACATATTTGAAAAATTTACTATTACAATACTTTAATCAGTCTAGGGAACATGAAATAAATTTAATAGTCGAATAGAAAAATAGACAGTTTCAAAATTACATCTATTATTGACAATTATCAAAGGAAAATTGCGTTCGAACAATTACAGAAACAATATTTAGTCTTCTTTTTTATTTTTTTGGAAAAATAGGGCATATTTTTTACACACTTAGGAAAGAAAAATGCTTATTTACAAAACGTATAAAAAATTGAACGTCGAATCTGACGTCGAACCGAAATGAGTCCCGCTAGGACTCGAATCCGCGGCTCCTGGAAACATACCACCCTACAGAGATAAATTAGCTTCAGGCTGTATCCCGCATACAGCAGGGTAGGCAGAGGAAACCTAGTATTAAGACACTCCGTTTCCCACTTTCTGCCGTATTCTGGAGGTATTGCGTTTTGAGTGGCAGAACTCAACGTCGCGCTTTTCCTCGACACCAGAGCGAAGAAATGGAAATATAAATTTAAGTAAATATTTCATCTCCTCGAGTGGGGATCGAACCTACAACCAATCGGTTTTACAGTCACACTTCGTGCCGCTGCACCACGACTGGCCTCACATTACAGAGATGCTAATAACATAATTAAGTTGTAACAAGCGTATAAGAATTTCGACGTAGCTCAATGAGCACGTATGGCTTAGTGGTCTGAGCGCCTGGTCGGTTTCCAGGAGGCGTGGGTTTGAGTCCCGCTACGTTCAAATTTTTATACGTTTTCTAAATAAGTAAATAGGACATAGTTTTTTATTATTTGTTTGAATAGACCCAGCTGCTGGTGGTGGAAGAGGCTATAACTATCACTTTTTTACACACAGATTACAGGCAATGATATCACTTGCCTGTAATCTCCCTGTGATAGCTATATTCCTCCTTTGACCATCTTTCATTGTATACTCAATTTTTTTTTAGTTTTTCCTTTAATTTAGAACTAAATCTTGCTATATTCAATAACAAAAGTTTTTTTTATTCTATCTCTCTCTTAAATGATCATTTTAAGAGAGATATAAGTAAGAGATAGAAATAAAATCTTTGTTGTCAAAACAATTTTGATGCTATACAAAAATTATTCAGTCTGCCATAGCCAGCTTTTTTGAAAGATAAGCTACCGACGAGTTTGTACACTCTACCTTGTCCACATTGTACACTCTACCTTCTATAACGAGATATTCCGTATCATTTTCCGTTTTCGAATATGATGAGACAAGAAGTTTTTAAAAGGTTTTGGCTATTTTTTACAAGCATACATATATTTATTTTAATATTACAATAAATATATATATAACTTATGTTAATAAAGTTCATTTCTAAAATAACGCAAAATAATACTTTTTGTATTTTGCACACATTATCTTTAATAAAGAGAGTATGGAAATATGACCATTTTACTGAGGTGGTCTACTTACCTTAAGGCTGACGTGGTTTCCTGAACACTTTCTTCCCTGTATGCACTCGTGGACTACCTACGACCACCTGTTACACACTATAGGGCGCATATGCACACTACAACTACTACAATGAGGTACTATTACTACTACTACTACTACTACTGAAAACGGCGGTGCTTAAATTTGAAAATAAGTGGTAATAAACCGAATTGTGTATTTGGCGATGTTTATGAGACTACCAAATCAGTCGCAAAAGGTTAACTATAATAAGAAGAGATGAGGCCGTGGTGCGGGGCACAAGTGTGTGATCGTAAGCGCGAACGTAGTGGGTCCAATTCTCGATCGGGGGGATTTAAATATTTAATATTTTCATTTCGTCGGTTTGGGATCTCTTTCTGGTTACAAATCAAAGCTCGACATTGTACCGTCAGTGAGTGTCTTATTGGGAAAAGATTGTCTTAACCCTAGTTTTCCAGGCTCCTTCTGCCTACCTAACTGTATGCATAATACAGTGTGACGCTAAGAAAACTTATAATAAAATAGATTATTTTGTAAGATATTACAGAGAATAAAGTGAAATATTCTGTTTACAAAACAAAAAACAACGGGATTCTACGTATTCTTTTTGTTCAAAAACATCAATTCAAACATATGGCAATAATTATAAGTATCTTGAATATTCTACTGTGTATTCATTCTTATTGCTATTTTATAATATCTCAAGAACACTAAAGTAAAAACAAAATAATTTATCAAATATTTACAATTATTTTTAATAAGAAAGTTTTCTTAAGGGAAGGCAATAATTTTCTCAGCAAGATCGTTCCAGTTACGTATAACTAAACAGTTGGGAAAGCAATTTTAGTGGACGGCCCTGCCCGAAACGCTTACTCGCTGAAAGCTTATTTCTCGTGATTGATTTTCTAAAATTCTGAAAATATTTGGTTTAAAATTTTCAAATGGTACTACATTTGTGAAATTGAAACGCTATAGCGATAATAGAGTCGGTTGAAATATTTTCCTCCGTATAGATCATATATTTACAAATAAAAAATATGTTTTTGAATTCTATAGGTTTAATTTATTTAAAAAGTTTATATAACCTCTATTTCGCTGACAAAAATTGTGAAAACAATTATTATTGGGAATACCCAAAATAGTGTAGGCGGGAAGTGTAGTGACAAGTTATTCCATTTTTTCTCTTTTCTCAGTCAAGACTGTATCCTGAATGGAAAAACGCATTTTTTTTAGTGGAACAGTTTTTTTTTTTATTTTTCTTCTTTAGTTATTTTCTGAACACTCATAATTATTTTACATTATATTAATTTGTAGGTTCTGTTACCATTCAGGGCAATGATTTTTTTTTATTTTAACGCTGTAGAAACGCAAAGCGGCAGCTTTCAGCCCCGCAACTCGATATCCAATATACAACAAAAAGTCGTACATAAAGTAGAGGATGGAGCATCTTGACATTAAATTCCCCCTACCAAAGCACAAAATACCAACACATATAATATGGAAGGTTACCTTTATTCTTTGTTACTATCATTTGACCTTGAGACTTCCATTATTGGGAACCTTATAATGAAATAGGTTATCAGATTTATAGAAGCTTTCGTCCGTAAAGACTATCGGTAATGTTAGATCGATAGCTGGGATCGACGGGGGTCATTTGCACATCCATCAACTTGTGATTGTACTAAGCGTTGTTTAACCTAACCCATTTGTATGATAATGTTACTATCACCGACGAATGATCATCTAATAATTAATAGAAACAATGCAATAGGTACTGGTTTTAGGATTTATTGAGACTGTTCTTAATAAAAGTAAGTTTATCTTTATTTTTTAATATGCAAATATTTATAAATATTTGTATGGAATGCTTAAAAAACTTAACTTTCTAAAACAAATTTTGTAGATCATTATTTCTAATTACTTTTTCAAAAGCTTCCCGCTTAGAAAAATCTTTCGTCAGATATGTTAACAAAAATTATAATTACGATATTTTAATGTAAGGTGTCGTATCGTAAATATTGTAATTTTTACTACATTTATTTATTTTATTAACTCAGGCTTTATATACCATTACATACTATTGTGGCCGTCGCGGCACCGGAGCCTAGACGTGCGACTATAAACGTAACAGTTGTGGGTTTGATTCCTACTCGGAGGATGAAATATTTAATATTTTATGAAGAGTTCCGCTACCTTACACATAATAAGCATTGCGTGGTAAGTGACCAAAATTCGGCGGAATGTGTCTTAATGGGAACCTATCTTAAGACTAACTTCCCAGGTTTAATCTGCCTATCCTGCTTTGTCCGGGATACAGCGTGAAGCTAAAAATATAATATACACTCATTACATAAAAAGATCTGCCCCATTGAATTTTCGCTGTCTAATTTATATTATAACTTTTTAGGTGTATTGTGTACCCTTTCGTCTCACTACCGATTGAAGTTTCTTCTACATTTTCCTTTTTTCAAATCTTATATTAAACAATAATAAATTTCATTACACTAACAATTTTCATTAATACATATAAGCATCTTCACGTATTTTCTCACATAGTAAGGTAGGAAAGTCGAACCGAAGGCCGTTGTGCGAAAGAATTTTAAAGTCAGGCGCTATGCTGATAGACCTTTACCGTTAAAATAACGATAAAAGAAATCGAACCTGACTGACAAACAAAAAAACTGACAAAATACTGACTGACAAACTGTAAAAAGAAATATGCTAATTTGTAATTCTTAAAACGTTTAAAAATATCATGTCAATATCCAACTAGGCACTTATTTTTTCTGTAATGGTTTCTAGAACTCTTTTCTTACTCTTGCCATTTCCACGGCCGGTAAATTCTGTAAAAAAATTGTTAAAAAGTTGGTGGTTGTTTGTTAAAGCATTTATAACGCTTATAGATGTTATTAATTGAAATAGCTATTGTGTATTTTTCTTATTTGCCTTTCCTTTGAGATGCTTCACTTCAATGGTACGACAAAATCAATTCAATGTGTAAAGAAAATTGAAAATATAAGAAATATTTTTTACCGTTTTTAGTGTGATTTCTTTTTTTTTAGCCATATTTTTTGTGAGGATATTTTATATTGTTAATAATTTATATATATTATATATTTGATAAAGTATAAATTACCCTTAGAGCCCTTATTTATTAAAAAAATATATTAAGTCAATATAAAGAGATACAAAAGGTAAGTTCAAATGTAAGAAAAAAAAATAATTTAGAAAAGTTATTTAATTTTTCATAATATTATTATTACTAAATACATTTTTTTTATCTATTTGCCTTTCAGATGGATCTTAGGTGAAAATTCTTTGATATTTCAAGTGGTCCTTAAAGCGAGGGTGCGTATTGAGAGCTGTCGACATTAACTCACGTCGGCTATATACAGTCAAGTGGATTTAGCTTATTTAAAATACCTAACTTTACATCAGAAATCTGTACATACTATAGATGTATATAGGCCTATAGGCCAATTGTGGCGCAGGGGCACAAGCATGTGAATCTAAACGCGACAAATAGTGGGTTCGTTTCCCACTCTTATAAAAGAAATGTATTTTTTTGTTTATGGAAAAAGATGAGGCAAATGATCGTACGGGTCATCTGACGGTAAGTGATCACCGCCGCCCACGACCCCGTGTAACACCAGAGGAGCTACAGGTGCGTTGCCGGCCGCCGAGATGGAGATATTTGAAGCTGCCCAGGTATTTATGTTTAATATTCTCATTTCTTCCTCTCTGGTAACGAGGCATAGGCGGCGTTGAGTTTCGCCACTTAATTCGTAATGTCTATGGAATTAGGCAGGAAATGAAGAACCGAGTGAAAATGAATCAATTCAATTTCTCCTTCCTCAATTATTTTATTTATTGAACAATTTGAAGTTTAGCAAGGAAACAGTCCAGTAAGTAGAAAAATCTATACTTCATAACTACGGCTTCAATTTAGTGTTAATATACTATTTTACGAACTATTTATGGTACAAGTAAGATACAAATCTCACACACATACACATGTAAAGCATACGCACATATGTATATCTGAGAATTAATTTTTCGCCTCCACAAGTCCAAAAAAACCGTTTCCCGTAAACCCACGTTTATAGGTGCTTGGAAGAAGTTACGGCTGTTGTTATGTCAGGTGCTTCCAAGATTGGACCCCTTTATGGGGCTCAATCATGTACCTTTGTAAATGAATCGACATAACGCTAGGAACGTTTATGAAGTATAAATAATTTGTTTTTGTTAGTATGCTTCTATGGAATTGTTCGTGATGAGAAATAGTCAATTTAGTATTTTTTACAAATAATCTGAGTTCCTTATGGCGGAACGGCACAGCGTCGGACTGTAAATGTGGTTGTGGGTTTGTTTACTATTTGAGGGAATTAATTATTTTCATTTTCTTGCTCTGGTAACAAGCCCGCTTGAACTATACGAATATTTATTTAAGCGTATTCTGATTAGTTGTAATTTTAGTATGATTATCTATACTGTTATATACTTCATAAATCGTAGTTTATTTTTTTTTAGATTATATTTGATTTTGCTCACAAAAGTTATCGTACTTATCAGAAAAATGTTGAGTTATTTCAAATGCATCCAGGTATGGCAGTAAATAAGCGCGATTACCCGCATGAGTCCCGTGGTGCAGCGGGAATTCTGGGATTAAAAAGAGTCTACATGAGTATGAGTATGTTTCTCTACAACCTCCTCTATCTTTCAGTGAAAATTCCATTAATACTTGTTTAGCTGTTCAATAAACAAATATTTTTTAAATAGTGTGTTTGTGTTTTAATATTCGTACTAGTCTAGAAATATAACACAATATGCACAATTAAAAACACGGTTATTTTGAAATCACAGACAGACACTTATTTATATGTATGCATAATAGAAATAATAAAAGTCTACCAGTTGTACAGTATGCTTGTGGAACGCGTAAAAGTTTCATATTTTGGGATTAGTTTTTTTCTTACAGATGCATTCATATTTTTCCGTAAAAATATTCAAACAGTAGAAATGAAAGATATATTTTGAACTTATTTACACAAACTTATCCAAAAGCATTTTTGTGTTAAATGTTAATCTTTGCCTTAAAAGTAAAGTTATCACAAAGTGAGCAATTTTTCTTTTCAACTTAATGTTTGAATTTACCGACTTGGGAGTATTAAGAACTTACTAGTTATTCTCCTAAAAATAATACACTGCCCTGCCCTTCCCACTATTCGCCTCAAATAACATCATAAGTTTAAGGACTGGGAATAAAAAAGTTAATAAGGAATTATTATTTATTACCTCTCCTCTTTCCTTCTGTGATTGAAATGATTTAATATTACTTCTCGGCCTCTGTATCTACCCTGTCCATGTATATACCCTGTACGCGTAAATAAACAAAATAAAAAATATTTCTTTCTCATAGCCATCAAGTAACAAGTAAACAAATAAAAACAAGAATACAATTCTATAAACTTTTTATGGCGCTATAAAAAGAGAAGAAACTATTATTTTTTTAGAACAGAGCCTTAACTTAAGGTATGCTTCCAGTATATATTTCATACTAGCGACCCGCTCGCGGCTTCGCCCGCTTGAATTAGATGATTATTCATTTAAGAAATAGAGATATTACGAACAGCCTTAATTATTAATTTAGTTATTTGGATAAGTATTCACGATATTCTTTGTAAAATAACTTATATTAGCTCCTGTACAGTTTTTAAATTAGTAACATATTTTAAGTAAATATATAATTGGTATACAGAATATATGTATATTATACGTATCTATGTAGATACGTATNAATACGAAATAGATATATTTTCTACTGTTATTGATATTTTATTTAAATTTCAGGAAAGTTGCTGTAGCAGATTGGTGTAATTGATGTTTTGTTTCAAAAAATGTGCGTTGTTTTGTAAATGTTCTTAATTAAGTAGTATAATTAAAACGTAAGTAAAAATCACGTAATCAATCAATTTTTTTTGGATCTTTTTGTCGCCTGATTTGCTTAAATTATTTTCAAATTTATACAAAATATTATTATAAATGTAAATGTAAGTTTGTTTGTTACGTTTTCACGCCAAACGCTGAACCAATTATCATAAAACTTTGTTTTTATCCATATTTTTAAAGAAAAAGACATAGGATGCTTTTAAAATCACTTTGTTGTCTGTCAGTCCGTCTGTCAAGACAATTTAAGTTAAAACTAACTAACCTCTCAAAGGTTCAGGTCTAAGGTTCCCTAAAACAAAAAAAAAATTAAGCTTTTAAGTCAACGCAATCGATAGATAATCTATCATTAAGCATCAATTTAGCTGAATTATGTATGAAGTTTACCGCGCAATCAAAACCATTTATTAGGTACAGTTATGAAATTTGGCACGAAGCTTACAATGTGCATAAAGGAAAATTTTTGTAAAGTAAAACTTTTTAAGTATTCGTAGAAAAAAACTGGACAAGCGCGAGTCAGGATCGCACACCGAGGGTTCTGTACAAAAATTGGAGGTCTCGAACTTTTCATGAAATTCAAGCTTACCTTATCCAGAGCCCTTTTATCTGATACCTCATTTGAATAAGTGGTTTAATACCAAATTCTGCCACAAATGTATAGTTGTCAAAATATTTTTCTGAACTAATACTACCTGTGGATGCTGGCTGTCAAATTTCATAACTCTAGGTCAACCGGAAGTACTCTATTAATTTTGATTCCTTTCATAGTGTCGAAATACGCGTTTATTGCAATATAAACGGTCATCTTTTTTACGTAAATGTAGAAATACGATTTTTTCAGGTAATTAAGTGACGTAGATATGTAGTTTAAATTTCAACTCGATATTACCAAACGTTCCTGAGATAAAGGCTCTTGATAGACAGACAGGCAGACAGACGGATGGACAGACGGACAAAGAAGTGATGTTATAGGGGTTCCTTTTTCCCTTAAGAGGTACGGAATCCTAAAAATATTACAAACTCATATTTGTATTTCGTTTCATACAAAATGAGTACATATGTCGGCAACTTGAAATAGTTAACAACTTTTATAAGTTGTACTTTCGTTAACCCACTATCCTAAATTTGGTACGGAAGTATCTATGTGCGAGTCCATCTCGCATTTAAACTGTTTATGATTATAACATTATTATTTAAAAAAATTAGCTTCACGCTGTATCCCGCACACAGCAGGGTAGGCAGAGGGAACCTAGTGTTAAGACACTCCGTTCCCCACTTTCTGCCGAATTCTGGAGGCATTGCGTGTTGAGTGGCAGAACTCAACGCCGCGCTTAACCTCGACACCAGAGCGAAGAAATGGAAATATAAATTTAAGTAAATATTTCATCTCCTCGAGTGGGGATCGAACCCACAACCAGTCGGTTTTGCAGTCACACCTCGTGCCGCTGCGCCACGACCGGCCTCAATTAATTATTTAAAAGATGTAGAAAAATACTTTTAAAATTTTGTTACATTATTAGGATACAAGCAATATTACATGAAAAAGTAATAGGCTCAGAAACTACAAAGGAATATCTTCACATATTTTCAGTACAAGAAGTCATAGTGAATACCTTTGACCCTAGTTTAGGCTAACGCAGGGTCAAAAGTATTGATATAAAGAAACTAGCACCTAATATCGTTTTTTTTTCTTTTATACACATATTCTATGTATAAATTATTTTAAATTTACAACTTTAATAGATTATTAAAGTTGTAAATTATTATATAATATTTTAATATGGTCATTTACACTTCTATGCGCTTAATACATCATAATTTAATTCTTTTGATATTTCATTTGATGTTTTTCGCAAAAAAAATCATATTAGAAAAATGTTTAGTTATTTTGGATCTATGTTTAAAAAAATCTAAGTAGGCCATTGGTACTCCCGTACGGCAAACACGCTTTCTGCTGCATACATCTCGACTTTACAGGAATTCCTGGATTAAAAGTAGCCTAAGCAACATTTGTCAACCCTCTCTATATTTTAGTTTTAATCTTATAAAAATCTATTCAGCTGTCCCGAACATTAGCTAGGAAAAATACTTGGCTTGAAAAAGTCCGGTTATTTTGAAATCACAGACAGATACTTTCAATTTCATTTATATGTATAGATAAAAGTTACTTAATTTAAGTACATTTACATTTTTGATTTGGGTAGTATTCGTTTGGAATGCCGAAATTCAACGTCCAACTTTGTCTTGCCAGAAGAACAAAAGATTGAAAATAAAATAATTTTCCTTACTTTGCTTTCCTTTTGAGGCCAGTCCTGGCGCAACGGCACAAAGTGTAACTGTAAGACCGACTGGTTGTGGGTTCGATCCCCACTCGAGAAGATGGAATATTTACTTAAATTTATATTTCCATTTCTTCGCTCTGGTGTCAGGGCAAAGGCATTGAGTTAACACGCACTTAACACGCAATGCCTCCAGAATTCGGCAGAAAGTAGGAAACGGAGTGTCTTACGCTAGGTTCCCTCTGCCTACCCTGCTGTGTGCGGGATACAGCGTGAAGCTGATTTATTTATTTCTTTACTTGCTTTCCCTGAGAGTTGAACCTGAAGTCTGTTATAAAATTAATAGCTTACTACATTTCTTATTATACCACAGTTATCTGACAAAATATTAAAATTTTGTCACATACCATAAATAGATGGAGTATGTCCATTAAACACAGCCGCTGGTTCCAAATCAATAACCTATGTACATAAGGATAATCAGTATGACGCTATAGTAATTCCTTCTGTACTGGGTTGAATTTTAATCAAATCCTAGTTTTATATGCAGCGTCGCTCCGGTAATCGAATTTTTTTCAGGAAAAAAGGAAGGTTTTCAGTAATTTTTAGGAACTAATTAATAGTTGTATATGACACATTCAAAGTGCTCTTACATTAAATGCAAAATTGTTTGTTCTTATATTAGAATTATTTAAAAAGTGAAGTCGTGGCGCAGCGGCACAAGCATGTGTCTGTAACGCAAAGGTCGTGGGTTCGTTCCCCACTCGGAGGAGTTAATTATTTATTATTATTTTCATTTGCAATGCCTCAAACATACGGCGGAAGGTGGGGAACGCATTATGTGGAGTACAGCATGAAGTCGTAAAAAATAACAAAAAGTAGTTCAATTATGAATTTACAAGTTAATTTTAGGATATTACTACGTTCAAATCAATGGAAAATATATTTGTTTTGTCTAAAAATAATTTGGGGAACTTCATCAGTTTTTAAGAGCTCTTAAATTTTCTCTTAAAATGTTATTTGAAGATATTTCGACAAAAACGTCAATCAATAGTGGGTAGTTTTGTCTAAGGAATAGTTCGGACTGTACCATATTATGTTATGTAAGTGATCGGTTAAACTGTAGGGAGTTCCAGGCCTGACCGATCGATACGTTGGAAATATTGTAGCGTTGAAAGGTTTTATAATAATAATAATAATAATTTATTTAGCAAAAATCATCG
>JAAIXJ010000170.1:1282-169798 GCA_013403705.1 Heliconius hermathena
AAACGCACAGACAAACAGACCAACTAATGCTATTACATCGTTAAATGTAACATCTTTCATGTACAGGCACCGATGAGTTAGGATTTTATTGTAAGTATCGATAAGTTGTGTTTTTATTTCAAACATTCAATTAAAGATTCTTATGGGAGGTACGAAAATGCGACCTAAAATTTTAATAACTTTCTCACTAAAAATCTTCATTGCGTTGCAAGCATACATTATAGGTATATCAAAACACGAACATAATTCAGTGTGTTAAGTAAATAATTCTGTGGTTTAAGCGGGCGAAGCCGCGAGCGGGTCGCTAGTATGAAAATATTTGTAATTGGTTATGAAACCGGTTAAGTGCGAGTCGTGAGCGAATCGCTGAGGCTTCCGTATCTATTTCAGGATTATAGGTCAACTGCAAGTGATATTTATAATATTTATAAATTTCAATTTTTTGAGCATATGCAATTATTTTATATAAAATGAACTGCAAATATAAGTTTGTATTGATTTTATTCTAAGAAATACCTATAATTTCTACTTTTCGGATATTTTCCTTTATTTTTGTAGTAAGTTTTCACTTCAGGATAAATTTCATAACTACTACAGGTTTACTGGAAAGTAGTTGAACACGAATCTATGACATTTTCATAATTTTTTATTATGCTTGTGTGTGTGTTTGTGTCATGTTGTATCATTGGCACTGCTAGACTAATTTAAATAAAAAATCTTATGAAGAAACGGAAGTACTTCAATTGACAAATAAAAATTATTGAAAATTAAACCCATCGTGGTAACCGGCAAGAAACAGCTTTTGGCTGTAAATATGATAATTGTGAATTCAATATCTACTGAGAGATAAAAAAGAGAAACTGGCGTTGAGTTACGATTCACCTAATATCTCAAAAGGGGAAAAGTGAAGAATACATAATTCATCGGTCTTGACACAAGATTCTTCTTCAAGCTTCAATGAAAATGGGTGATAAAAGAAAGTAGTGTGACAAAGGTCCTAAACGTCACGTTAACCAGAACGTCTGGCGTTAAGTAGTGGGTTTATGCCACTGCGTTTCGCATCAGGTAATGCCGGGCTCCAGCGCCCAACCCACCTTAAAGGCAGGCAACGCATCTGTGGCTCCTCTAGTGTTGCACAGGGTCGTGGGTGGCGGTGATCACTTACCATCAGGTGACCCGAACGCTCGTTTGCCATATCCTTTTCCATAAAAAAAAACTGATTTTAGTACTATTAACACTACCACTATGTAATTTAAACTGGCATCGAGAAAAGGCAAAGATAGATAGAATAATTATTAAGCTAACAAAACTGTAACTTTAATTTAATTAATGAAAAAAAAACACTTTTCGAGTTCTTTTATCGGCGTTTATTTTATATTTCACACTAACAAAATTTAGAGTAGAAAGTAGATTTTAATTCCTTGCCTTGCATAAAGTTAAACGAGACAATAATACCGTTATCCGATTCAGCAAGAAATTTGGGTCTTACAATTGATAAACATTTATCGTGGTCTGCGAACATTAACGTAATCAGTAAACGCATACATTATTCTCTGCACTCTCTTAAACGCCTTCAAAATTTTTTACCCATTCGCACTAAAACCACTCTTGCTCAAACTCTACTTCTGCCACTGCTAGATTACGCTGATGTTTGTTATCCGGATGCTAATGAGGAGATTCTCGACAAACTTGACCGACTTCAAAATATGTGTATTCGTTTTATCTTCGGCTTACATAAATTTGACCACGTATCTGATTTTCGACGGCAACTGAATTAGCTTCCTGTGCGTTTACGCCGTAACCTGCACATTCTCACTCTTCTTTTTAACATTTTAAAGCTATCTTCTCCTCTTTACATGAGGGAGCGTTTTCAATTGGCAATTCCAAGTGAAAGACCTGTACGCTCCTGTGTCACCCTAAGAAAGCTTGAGTTCCCAATATTTAATACCTCCTTCTATGAAAAATCTTTCACAGTTCAGGCGGCGCGCTTGTGGAACTCGCTTCCTAGCTCTGTAATGGCTGGCAATCCATCTCTTAATACTTTTAAAAGCAGATTAAAACAACATTTTCTTAACCTCGATTAGAACTTTTATATTTCGTCCATTTCTTTATTATTTTAATATTCTTTTTCAATGTCTTTATATTATTGTATATATTTATGTTTTTGTATGTTTATACAGTGTTTATATGTTTATGTAAGTATAATTATATTGACTAATATTAAATATATTTGTATGTAGGTTTATTATTATTACCGTAACATCTAAATACCGTACCCGAATCATTTCTTTTAACATCTCCTACATTCAAGGGTTTCTGGTAGAGATCTCTATTAGAGATGATAAGTTATCCTTTGTACACATTCTTTCTGTTGTTATATGATTTTTGTACTTTCTTTCTTGTGAGGTACATAAATAAATAAAAAAAAAATAACATCAGTTTATAAAGTTATAATATGTATAAGTATTTTATTAAATTTTTTTTATCAGCTTCACGCTGTATCCCGCACACAGCGGTAGGCAGAGGGAACCTAGTGTTAAGACACTCCGTTCCCTACTTTCCGCCGAATTCTGAAGGCATTGCGTGTTGAGTGGCAGAACTAAATACGACATTATATTAGCAATTTTGTTCCCTTTGTATGATCGAAATACTAATTGCTCAATGAGCTGAGAAGCCATGTGTAAATAACACTGGGGCAGGAAATATGATAATGATAGCTTCATATTATGAACGGATGATGTTGAAACTTCAAATAAACGATGCATTTTATGATATTAAATTATGAAGATTGTGCCTGGGTGCCGTGGGACAGCGTCTGACTGTAAACACGGCGATTATGGGTTCGATTAGCTTCTTATAGAGGAAAGAAAAAAAAACATTATCTCACTCTGTTATGTAGACCAACAGCGGCGTTGAGTTTCCACTCAATATGCAATATATCAAAATGGGCGCGGTGTGTGGAAAACGAATTGTCTTACCACTAGCTCCCCTCTGTCTATCCTGCCTAGAACGGGATGCGGTGTGAAGAAGTAAGTAAGTAAGAAAGTAAACAAAATCAACTCCGTCTATGGATTCAAGTTCATTTGTTCAAACTATAAGTATGTATATCTAAAATTTTTACTATCTTTCATACACTCATATCACATACACTCGCGGTAACACTAAAACATTTTTTTTCGCGGGTAGACATCAAAGTGCACAGACGTGTTTTTGGTAGCTCTATATTATTTTTAAAATAAATAGTAATTAAGTGTATATATGTGCTAAAAATTATATTCCTGTGCTAAGTTGATTATCACTAAACTTTCTTACACACTTTCCGCACTAAATAATCAATATAACAATGGAAACACCAGTGAATCAGCTTCTTAAGAATATGGAGGAACTTTCTTCTATGTTTTCCACTAGAATGGGTGAGTTTGAGAGGAGCCTGTCTCAGTCTGGCCCTACAGCTGCAACGCCTACTGTAAAAACCCTGACAGCCGAATTTTTCACTTTCAAGACGCTTGTTTGGAAAACTCTAGGCTTATTAAAATCACAGATTGAACTTGTTGCTAGCGGCATGGATCGCTTGGAGACACAGTCACGTAGAAAGGTTCTTCTAATTCACGGTGTAGGTGAAGATAAAGATGAAAATGTGCTGCAGAAAGTAATCGGTATATTGTCCAACCACATGAAGTTGCCTGATGTAAGATCTACAGCAATAGAATCCTGCCACAGATTGGGTGTTAAAAAGGATACTTCCCGACCCATTATAGTAAGATTCACTAATTTACAGCTCCGTTCGAGTGTGTGGAGGGCTAAAACAACATTAAAGGGAAGTAAAATAACAATATCAGAATTTTTAACTAAAGCGCGTCAAGAGGTTTTCATAGCAGCTCGCAAGCATTATGGAATAAAGAAATGCTGGACATCTGAAGGAGTGATAATAATTTTACTACCTAACAAAATTAAGAGCAAAATTTCATCGCTGTCCGAGCTCAAACAATTATTAAAAGATTATCCTGCTATGAAATCCAATGTCGACAATTAAACTGGTTTTTGTTTTGCTTTTACCATCTTAATTCTGGCGGTTATTGTATAAGTAGAACTAATATATGTAATTATTTTTTTTTTCCAATTTCAATCTATCTTTTGAAGGGTACATTTATATTCTTTGTATGCAGATTATTATATGCAGATGATTTGCAGTTATATTGTCATTGCAACATAAACGAATTGTCAGAGGCTATTGGTTCCTTAAATAAAGATCTCAGTGCTATTCAATCTTGGGCTGAATCTTTTGGATTGCTAGTTAACCCTCAAAAGTCACAGGCAATTATTATTGGCAGTAATAAACTAAGAGTTAAAATAAATTGGGATTCAACACCAAAAATTTTCTATTCGGGAGTTGAAATTAAATTTTGTAAAATTAAGAATTTAGGTCTAACTATTGACAGTAATATACTTATATATAATTTTTGCTGTATTTAATTACTAGTATATAGCTTTAAATTTCTTAAATTATACTTTGTTTTTACTTGCAACTCGCAACTTTTCACTCATCCACTTCCACTGGTTGACTGGAAGAGATCTCTTATAGAGATAAGTCCACCTTTGTACACGATTTTGTTTTAATGTTTTTGTCTATTATGTATTTTAGTACAATAAAGAATATTATATAAATGGAAAAAAAATGTTTGCCCTTAAATATATATTTTATTTAGAGTAATAGCAGCAACAGAAAAATATCATCTGTTATAATTTTAACTGTGTGTGTAACTATTACGGTTCATGATATATAGACGGACGACAGCGATCCCATTTTACCCTTTGAGTAACGAAGTCAGATAGAGAGGGAGTATTTTCTGTCTATAGAACTATACGTAAAAATCTGTTAAGCTTTATAAAAACAAATAAAAAAAGCAGCTTCGCGCTTTATCCAGGAACTCAACACCGCACGTTGTGCGCCAGTTCGGAAAAATAAAAATAATTTAAATATAATAATGATTATTATCAGTGGACGCAGTGAAAATGCCACCACATTTCACGGAGTGGGATACCACTGTGACTTAATCGACCTAACAAAAAGTTTTACAAAAATATAAAAACTATTATAACCAACAGCGGAAAGTGGGCAACGCAAGCGTCTTAACACTAGCTTCCTAGGTTCCCTCTGCCTACCGTCCTATATGCGGAATACAGCGTTAAGATAAAAAAAATATCTAACCATAGCTGTAGCATTATTGTAACGAGTGCAGGAAAAGCGAAAGAACACAACGCTTCATATATAAGTATGTAGCGGTGTAACAAAGTTACGCATATCCTTAACGGTGTTCGCGCGAGTGTTTCCTATTTAGTGTTTACAATGGCAGTTGTTCTTGTGAGTATTTATTTTTATCATTTTTTTTAGAAAATATGGACAAATTATACCAAGTTAAATTTTTTATACGGTTTAAAAAATATATCTATATTTTTCTTTCCTAAGTGTGGTCACCTTAAAAAAATCTGTACATATTGATAAGTAGTTTAAAACTTTATTTTATTTTACTTTAATAAGGTATGTTATATTTTGTATAAACTCAAACAGTCAAAAAACTCGCTCAATTGAAAACCGGAGCATCAATTTTGGCCAGTCAATGAACAATTCCACAGCGGTCACTTCAATTAGATTGTTTTAATTTCAATATGGCGTGACACAGCGGCCTAAAAACGCGACGGTTTTTGGTTGAATTTCCGATAGCGAGAGTGAATAAATGAAAATAATTAATTTCCCCGATCACTTTTGTCGCTCTGGTGACAGAGGGGCGTTGAGTTCCGCCACTAAATATAAAATTTCGATTCAGTTAGACTTAGACTTACTGCTTGTCACATAATGTTTATATAAAGAAAGTAGGTTCAAATCTAGCACGAGGAACCCAAAGCAAAACTATATTAGAAAGTTTTGAGTAGTTTCGTGACGTTTATTTTTCATATAACATACTGGCATATTATTTATAAAGAGGGCACCTTCACTCTTGCCTGATAAAATCGGAGAATATTTGTTATCATATAAACATTTTCAGAAGCTTAGATCGAAACCCAACTTGTAAGTATACAGCCAGACACTATCCTAATGAGATGGCTCATTCGAGTCGATTTCAATTAACTGACTTCAAAAAGGAGTACTCAATTCGGTTGGTTTTTTTTGTCATTACAAAATCATCTAAGTCAGACCCTTTTCTAACGTTATATTTACTTAAGGCCACAGTACGCACCGAATATTAATTCTTATGCTGTATCAGATAAGCGTTGTGATGGTTTCAAATGGACATCTATTACGAAATTTGTATTGAAGAAATGATATTTTTATATATTTTTAAAGTGTTATTCCACACTTAGGAAAAAAAAATACTTATTTAGACCACTAAGCCATACGCTTAGCGTCTGATCGGTTTCCAGGAGGCGCGGGTTCGAGTCCCGCTACGTTCAAATTTTTATACGTTTTCTAAATAAGTATTTTTCTTTCCTAAGTGTGGAATAACACTTTAAAAATGTATAAAAATATTTAAAAAAGAAAATATTCTCTCTTGCCAAACAATAATTCTTAATAATTATCTTTGGGTAGCGGAAATTTGTAAAAATCTCCCTACAGAGATACTAACAACATAAATAAGTTGTAACAAGCGTATAAAAATTTCGACGTAGTTTGATGAGAACGTATAGCTTAGTGGTCAGAGCGCCTGGTCGGTTTCCAGGAGGCGCGGGTTCGAATCCCGCTATGTTCAAATTTTTATATAATACGTTTTCTAAATAAGTATTTTTCTTTCCTAAATGATGATATTTATACTTATTTATTTTATCAGCTTCTGAATTCTGGCATTGCGTGTTGAGTGGCGGTACTCAACGCTGCGCTTTACCTCGACACTAGAGCGAAAAAAAGATGAGCACTGCCACTCAACACTTAACTTTTTTTCAATTTCTTGATTATATAATTATTAATAACTATCAGTTTTCAAATATATGATAGTCTACCTTGGTACCAAATATGACATTTTTAGGTTAAGTTAATAAGTAGGATAGATTTTTGATGAGTAAATGAATCAGTCAAATGTCGGTTTTTAAACGTTAACATATCAATCACCATTAGAGTCAAATTGTTGAAATTTTATATATATCACAAACTTTTAATAAATATGTAAAATCTCATTCATATGAACTAATTGGATTCAAAAAAGTCATAACTCGTAGACCAATTAGTCCGTACGCATGAAATTTAGCATATTTACATATATTATTTTTGGGCCCTTCACAAATTCGGACATTGAATGTTTAATTTTAGCCTTTTTATAGGAGGATATGGAGGGGCAACCAAGTGTTAAGATACTCCTTTTCCTACTCTTCACCCAGTTCTCAATAATTTCGGGACACTGCGTTTTGTATGGTAAAACGTAACTGTATAAAAATTAACTGTGGTAATCAAATAGAAACTTCGCCTCACCATCCCCAGTCATAAAATTAAATTCATTCGCGGACCATATTTAAGCTTCTGCGGACCACTGATGGTCCGCGGACCACTGGTTGGGAACCAGTGGTCTAGCAGAACTACATAAATATAATTATGCCACCGAGTGAGTACTTTACATAACTAGAATTTGAATCCACAACTAGGTACTGTAGGTACGGTAAGTATAATTTTTCCGGAAATATAAGACTATACAAGGCTTTATTATCATACGCTAATCTCATATTTACGCAAGAGAACAATACCGTGACAAAGTACAAAGTATTCCTTCACTTGCATTCACTGTATTACACACTGTCCCACCCCTTACGCAATTATAATTACAGTCTTGTTACTACGAAATCTTTATACTTATATATTACGAGTTGGAAATACGGAAGGCGTATATTTAACGATGTTTGGAAATTTAGAATATGTTTCACTTTGTTATTTTGGCAGTGATTGATTCACGCTTTTAGCTTAGGCAGAGACAACCTGATGTTAAGAGAATATATTCAACACTTTTGTCCAATTTTCGAGAAATTACTTGTTCTTCTTCTTCTTCTTCGTGTCATATGATTAGATTGTTCCAATTGAGTTTTCACAATGTTTAGCCACGCTGACTGCATTATCGATTGCCTTAGTCAGATCGACAAACGTGCAGGCAGACGGACAGTTTGGACAGGAGAGTTAGGAGAGAGCAGTTGGCGCCGCAGTCACATGTTGTTTTATCCTCAGGGTATCACAATTTTACGAGATTTTCTTTGCGGCAGCCAACTTAACTACGTAATCGATTTACTTACGCCCAGGCCATCACTTGTAGTGGCTGGCCACTACAAGTGATGGCCTGGGCGTGAGCAATCTTTGGGAGCGACAAAGCCTGTGGGAGGTGGGTTGTTTTTTTGTCATTGCCGCTCCCGGGCCCGACTCGGATCACTATTTAAGGCTGTGGTGGATTTCAAGAAATTGTGGCGACTTATTACATGTTGAGTGGCGGTATTGAATGGCGTACTTTATATGGAGCATATGAAAATAATTTAAATATAATTATATCTCCGAGTGGGGATAGAATCCGCAACTATCGCTCTAACAGTTAGATGCTATCCCAATGCGGCACGACTGCCTCATAAAAAATCACTGACACAAAATTTTATATAGCAATTTTATATAATACATACAAAAAAATACATCGTCTTTCAACGAGTTTTTTTAACGATAACAGCGAGAAAAGTGAGTAGCTGGCTAAGCCCAATAGTATATTATAAAATTCTTTCACGAGAGTAATAATTGTTATCTACAAACACCAACATAGAGGTCAAAATGTTAGTGTCACCCGAATATTTGCTTTAAAGAATGTTTCGAAACACCAAAAGAAAGTGGAGACCAAAGTGACTTATTAACAAGGTTTTTACAAATCGACTTACAACTATGTAATAAAATTCATATCAAGAAAATGTGTTTGGCCCACTTGTAATAATTGTGTCATCAGGAAATCTGGCAGCTACACCTACATACATAGCTTAGATAACTATATAAAAATATGGTACCATCGAGCTGATCTGGTGATGAATCCAGGACCTGAATAGTGGAACTTCAGGAGTTCAGGGGTTAGTAGTAAATCACTCGATTTTAGACTCAAGTAATTTATAGCTCCTAGCATATTCCATGGCACTTGTAGAACTTAGCGTAGAAAAGCGTGTTTTTTTTAAATATTAATTATAACACTATAGATAAAAAATTTCATAATACTTTTATATTATTATTTTTTTCTAAGACTCATGTTCAGGTTGAATGGCCGGCTTTATGTCGCAAGCCTTTGTCTCGCGTTATTCCGGTTGAGGTTAAAGAATCCTTAAATAGCAAAACCGTTACACTTTTGTTTGTTTTAAAATTCTTTACGTGATACTTCATAGTGAAAAAATATGTAAATTTGTTTGTTTAAATTACATATATTATAATATAAATCCTTTTATATAATTTTTTTTAAATCGCCGTTCTTAATTATTAGGCCATTTTAATAAATTTTATGGCAAACGCTTAGTACTGTCTTAAAGATAAGAAATAAGAGGTTCCTTCTGAACTATTGATTTCTTATTCGATGATTCCCTCGAATACCAAATAAAACCACGTCTCATATGAATCTTCGAAATTGGGTTACGAGTAATACATTATGTAGATTTCGCTTAATACAAAGATTTATAAGACTGTATAAGAAAATAATTGACGTGTACAAGATATACTACATTTAACAGCGATTTAAATAGAACACATTCAATAATAAAATATCATATAATAAAATTATTTTCTTTATATGAAATGATTTTTAAAATTTTTTTATTTAATAAAATTTTAATGTAAAAGCTAAGTAAATTCCAATATATATTTTATATCTTTATTTCTTCTACGTTCAGTACGCATCCAACCTTACTTCATACATATCAATCTTTATTCGCGGTACCAAACTACTATTATGTCACATATTTACGAGGCACTGGCACGCAAGTGGGCGAAGGTTGCAACACACCGTACATACATATGTATTTTGTTAGAAGATGTTCCTTTAGACATTATTTTCCTCTAGCAAAATTATATAACAACAATTTTAACGAAAATCATTAAAAAACTATAATTGTATTTTTTTTTACTTTAGAAACACATTTACCAGTACTTCAAAATAGATTTATTCACCATAATAAGACAAATGACCCCCTCTTAATATATAAATAAAACAGCTTCACGTTGTATCCCGCACACAGCAGGGTAGGCAAATTGAACCTGGTGTTAAGACACTCCGTTCCTCACTTTCCACAGAGTTCTAGAGGCATTGCGTGTTGTGTGACGAAACTCAATGCCGCTCTTTGCCTTGACACTAGAGCGAAAAAATGGCAATATTAATTTAAATAAATGTTTCATTTCCTCGACTGGGGGTCAAACCCATAACCAATCGCGTTTACAGACACATTTTGTACCCCTCAGATTAAATTTATAGCTTGGTTAAATTATCTTGCATCTTGGTTCCTACGACGCCAACTAAATATATAAATTGTTTAAATTCTCTTGAGACTTGGTTCACAATCAATATGTATTCTAAGCAAAATTTTAGCTAGCATTTTGAAAAAGGAACGCATTTATAAAAGAATTTGGACAATTCAAACATATTTATCTGATCCTAAACTAGACAAACCTGTACTATAATGATCAGATTGATAATCGTATGCATGTAATTAACCGACATCTTTTCCAGAAAGGACTGGGTTCTATTAGGTAATGACATTACAGAAATGATGATGATCAAAAGATATGGAACTCCTCAACATCTAAGAGTTAGGAAATAATCTTAAAATATATTATAGAAATACTTATTTAGAAAACGTATAAAAATTTGAACGCAGCGGGACTCGAACCCGCGCCTCCTGGAAACCGACCAGGCGCTCTGACCACTAAGCCATGCGTTCTCGCCAAGCTACGTCGAAATTTTTATACGCTTGTTACAACTTATTTATGTTGTTAGCATCTCTGTAGGGAGATTTTTACAAATTTCCGCTACCCAAAGATAATTACTAAGAATTATCGTTTGGCAAGAGAGAAACTATTTTTTAAATATTTTTAAACATTTTTAAAGTGTTATTCCACACTTAGGAAAGAAAAATATTTATTTAGAAAACGTATAAAAATTTGAACGCAGCGGGACTCGAACCCGCGCCTCCTGGAAACCGACCAGGCGCTCTGACCACTAAGCCATGCGTTCAGAGCGGTCAGAGTGGAGTGGTCAGAGCACCTGGTCGGTTTCCAGGAGGCGCGGGTTCGAGTCCCGCTGCGTTCAAATTTTTATACGTTTTCTAAATAAATATTTTTCTTTCCTAAGTGTGGAATAACACTTTAAAAATGTTTAAAAATATATTATAGAAATTTATAGAATGCTAATTGTAAGAAGCTATTCGAATAAGCTAACCTTGTATCACCAGGTTCAAGTCTTCGACTCCTAACGAGTATGTTGTGTCTTTGTACTTGCCAACATTAACGTGTTTGTTATGTTACGATTATAAAGTGAACTAAATAAAAATGTAGCTATTACTTGGAGCGATAGATCTTCAAATTAATATTTATAATTTTATATTTTAACCGACTTCAAAAAAAAGGAGGCACACAAAACTTTCTAAAAAAATCAAGAGGTGAAACTGTCGTAACATAGAGGCACGAGCGTGTGACTATAAGCTCGATGGTTGTGATTTCGATTCCCACTCGAAGGAAATAACTCAAAACGCAATACCTCGACAAATCGGTGGAAACCAAATTATTTATAATAAAATAAATTACTATAAAAAAATTAATCAATATAAAAAAAAATAAAACATAAGGAATATTTTTTAATAACTTAAAATGAGATTAAATCATATTTTTGACTCCACAAATCAATATTTTTATTAAATTGATAACGGAATTATCTTAATAAGAACAAAATGTCTTAATAATATGCTATGTCCGAGACATATCGCGAAAACGATGTATATAAAATATACAGTTAACGAAAAATTGGTTACTAATGACCAAAAGAATAATAACTGAGTTAAATTGAACTTCTGTAGTTCAGCTAAAAATTTGTGTCACTAAAACTATAATTCTACAGTCCTGTAGACTACAGACAAATTTTACTAAAATACATTAATAACCAAAAATGTCGAGAAACTAAAGTTTATAAATAAAATTTACATTCACCAAAGAAGGAATAGCTTAATAAGTAAGACTGGTATTTTTATATTTAAACATATATTATATTATACCTTCCTTCCTCTTGGCAATAATCCTGGCGTATGTTGACAGGGTTTCCCTTCCTGCTTAATCTACTCCACTTTGCTCGATCTGTAACGTCCTGGGTGGTTAGACCATTGGCTCTCATGTCCTGCATCACGACATTCAACCAGCGCTTCCTTGGGCAAGAGTAAATATATAATATACCTACATCTCTAATTCTCAAACAAATACTTATATTAGACTTGTACCTCTTTTGCCAACGACACAAAAGTACTGTTGCTAACATCTCATGAACGGACGGATGATTCTAACAGTAGTTCTGACATAATAAAGGGTTTTTTTGTATAAGTAAACGATGAATGAAGCTATGCCTACTTAGAGTTTGTAATTTAATGCTTACATACATATTTTGATACCACAGATTTTGTCATTGTTTTTATTGTTTGAAATTGCAAAATTTTACGAAGACTTACCCTTACTTACTCGAGTGTAAATACAATTAATTTCAGTTCCATATAAACATGATGTGTTTAAAATTATTGAATTACTACATAGTAAGTATAATTAACATTAAGGAAAAATATTTTAAAACAAGACACCAACAATATTTGGTAAGAAAATAGTAAAAAAGCGGTTTTACATTTATACTCGCATAGCAAGGTAGACAAAGAGGACTTAGTATTAAAACACTCCCGACATTGTTTTTCGACCAATTTTCGAAACATTCAATGTTGAATGACGAAGCTCAACCTCGTTCTTTGTCTACCAGAATAGGGAAGAGATTAAATGTAATAACTTCACCAAGTGTGTATCGAACTCAGGACCACCAATGCTATAGTCAGACGCTATCCCACTGTGCTAAGACGGCCTCTCAGACGTCGTCATTGTGCCCTTGCGTGTTTTTTGAATCTAACAAAGGCAATTTACTGATTTTTTTATGAATAAATACTAAAATGACTTTAACCACATTTATTACAAATATTATTTACTTAATAATGTCTCAACTGAAGAAAACTAAAGTCACGGTACTTCTAGTAACCACAATGACCAGTAAAAATGAGGTATCGTATAAAAGGAAGCATAGTATGAACAAAAAGAATGTGATGATTAACGAACAAGTTTTCCTTCCGTACCATTGTCGAAGATGAATAATATGTAAAAACAAAGCTTTGTATTATATTATATTTATACTGTTTATTAATGTTGACTATGAGTGCACTTTGATGTCAGGCAATTATTGTGTGTTAATTGTTATAATTTCTCCGTTTCGGTAAGATAAAAGACCGTCGAGTTACGAAACTGAACGCGCAATACGCGAATCTAAAGAAGAAAAGTAGAGCATAGAGTGTCTTAACATTTTTTTTTACTTACAAGCAATAAAGGTAGAAAAAATAGGTGATTTTTATTTACTTCTTAACTTAACTTAAACTTAACTTCACACTTTATCCCTAGTGGGGTAGTCAGAGAGAACGCAGCGCAAAACGCTACGGTATATTAATTCTTATTATTATATTTATATTTATTCGAATGTTTATTTCTTATTATAATAATTTAACTACTGATTATTACAACTTCTGCTACTACAATGCTTAAAAATCGTACAAAAAAAATGCATATTGAGTAACGGAACTTAGCGCCGCGCTTTTTCTTCTTACCAGAGAGAGAAAATTAAAATAATTCTTATGCCCGAGTGGAAATCGAATCCACAACTGTGACGTTTAATCAACGCTGCGCCGTGAAAGCGTCAATATCAAATTTTCGTCACAATTATAAATAACAATTACATAAATATATTTAATTAATTGTTAATCGATTCTTTATACGTACCTTATTAACGGAGGCATGTCAATGTCAACACGCCTACGGCTGTCACTATGCAAATAGGCACAATTTAATTTTGATATAAATATTTTATTCCAAATTTACGAACGATACGACGATTTTAAAATATTTAATTGTATGTCTGTCTGCCCGGGTTAATCTCCGGAACAGCTGAGCCGAATTTCATGAGACTTTCACTTTAGGACCGTATTAAAATCATTCCGTCACATTTATAGACAGAAGCTGTGCCGCTGCATCTCAGCCGTTCCCAGCATTTTAAGTATATTCCAAGCAACGAAGTAACTTATCACTGGAATCCAGAACTGAAATAACTTCAGAAATAAAAATCGTGTTTTAAGATTTAAAATAAATTAAAGAACAAATACTGATTTAAAGCTTTACATTTTGCACAAAGTTGTCCTATTATGACATAATTATTAATTCAAGTGTCATCATGATCATGATCATGATCTAACAAACGTAAGGAAATCCACAGTTGCATATATTTTAGCTGTTCAAGAAATTATTTACTGTGTTGTAGGAAACAGGTGTTTTAGTAACTAACGCCTAGTGTTCTTTTTGTTGGGTCTGTGCTCGATAAAAGGTAATATTTTAAAGGTATCTTTTTATGGTTCCGTAACTCAAAGGAATAAACTCTTATAGGATCAATTAAGAATCGCATTAAAGTATTGTAATACATACCAGTGGAAATGAATTCTTCAGCTTTATTACCTAATTTTAGATATAATTTTTTAAGTTACGCTAAAACGCCGATGTACTGTCTACAAAACCTTCAAATTTTAAGTCCAGGTTACAAATATCGAATATAGAGTTTTACAGATCAAAATTCTCAACAAGTACACTGTTAATTGTTTTCCGGTAACCTCCTATATGAAGGATATTGGCGATACGTATTCACGTACGTTAACATTAGCTAAGCTTCAAATCTTTTGGGACTAGCGGAAAGTATTAATTAAATATTTAAATTAGATAATAATTAGTACCTTCATAAACAATAAGAGCACACTTAGGGCCGTAATACAGCAGTGAAAAAACGCCTGAATGTTACGACGATGGTTGTGGAATTAATCACCACTAGGGAGAAAAAATATATAAATGTTCCCGCTCTGACAACACAAAGCGCAGCGTTGAGAAAAAATATGGAAAAGTATTTAGTTAGATCCGAGTATCCCGCAAAAATCTGTGAGAAACTTGAGGGCTACCCGTCCCGAGAACTCACGAGTTTTAGGCCATTTCAAAGGCTGCAGTTGACAACTTTAGCCAGCCTTCACATCTTGGCCCAAATGGCTAAAGAGGATACCGATCTCCTGGGCGCCTTGTTTGCCTTGAACTCGACTATGGATGACCAAGGTACAACGCCACCGGCCCTCCCGCCGTTCCAAAGCTCAATTCCTGAGGTTAAGTTAAACCAAACAGCTGTTAGGCGAGCTCTGTCTTCTTTGGACATCCACAAATCGAGTGGGCTAGAAGGCATCTCTCCTTTAGTGCTCCATTTATGTGCTCCAGAGCTAACACCGGTGCCAACGCATTTATTTCAGCACTCTTATTCAGTCAGCATAGACTCATGGAAGGACGCTCTTATCTATCCGATCCCGAAGAAAGGCGATGGTTCCGATCCCTCTAGCTACAGGCCTAGTGCTATAACCTCCCTGCTCTCGAAAGTGATGGAGAGTATTTTAAATAGCTAGCTCTTGGTATATCTGGAGGATCATCGATTGATTAATGACCGTTAATATGGCTTACGCCATGGTCGCCTAGCTGGCGGTTATCAAAAGCAAGAACAAGCAAGACATGAAGCGCTCATTGCAAAACTTCCATCCCGAGAATTTATGTAAGTATTATAGATCACCAGCTTCCTCACTGGGCGCAGCATTAAGGTTACTGTCGACGGTTTTTGCTCGGAATACACGTCCCTGAAAGCTGGCCTCCCCCAAGGTTGTGTGCTGTCCCCTATGATATTTCTTCTGCATATCAATGACATGTTAGAGGATTCTAACATTCAATGCCATGCAGATGATAGCACAGTGGACGCTGTTTACTCCGGACGTCCGGAAGTCTTTCTCGGGAAAGCGTCGAGTAGTGCTGAAATAAACTGGTGTCTTCTGTTAAGGCATCTCTCGGGAATGGGGTGACAGGAACTTTGTTCAATTCAGCCTCCTGAAGACACAATTTGCGCGTTAATTACTAAAAAAACCCCATTTGTCGTAACATCAGTCTTTCAAAACACTCCCCCTTTAGCCGCTCCCAGTATCATTATATTGAGTCTTAATGTTTCGAGTGACTGCCATTGTCACGATCATCTGCAAAGCAAAACTAAGTTGGCCTCGAAGAAACTGGGGGTCATCAACAGAGTGAGACAGTACTTCACGCCAAAACAGCGATTGGCCCTGTATAAGTTCAGTCTCATATGGAGTACTGTTCTCATCTCTAGGCTGGTGCACCCCAGCTTGACCCATTTGATCGCATACAACTTAGAGCCGTTTGAATCATTGGGACCCAATGATCTGCGAAAGGGATTTTGTCCTTGCGTAGAGACATCTCCTCGTTCTCTAATCTCTCTACATTCTCTATTTACAATGGAGAATGTTCTGAAGAAACTACTAACCGCACAGTGCGTCACTACCTAAAATACTATCCACACCACCTGAATACATGCCACTTCACTACTGTGCGCCTTCGTAGGAACTTCTTTGCATGCGCCACGCAACTGCGGAATGGCCTACCTGCAGGAGTGTTTCCAGGTCGATACGACCTGGGATATATACGATTTATCTTCACATATAATAATAATATCCGTACTAAATATAATTTATTTTCAGTACTTCCTTGCTGCCTTATACGGGGTCTTTGCTGCACCACCCTCAAGACTGTATCCTACTCAAGTACAACAAATCAATCCGTAAGCGAAATAATTTACATATTTTTTTACGCCTTACGTTGTATCCTGCACTTAGCAGGGTAGGCAGAACAATTTTAGAGTTAAGTTCTTTTCTTCCTATTAAGACATTTAAGTTTCCCGCTTTCCGCCGAATTCTCCAGACGCTTTGCCTCATTACCAGAGCAGAAGATGAAAATATTAAAAATTTCATTCCCCTAAGAGGGAAGCAAACCGACACTTGTGCCCAACAAGTGTACATAAGTAAATAAAAAAAAATCTTGCAATGTACTTAAAGCGAAATTAACAACTCTCATAGAAGACATATATATCTAATAGGAAAAATTGTTCAAATAAAATCATATAATACTTTTTAAGTACTTTGTGCTTTAACGTATGTACGTATTATTCTTTAATTTCAGACTAGACTATTATCTAGATGGTCCACACGTAGCAAATTACTATCAGCAGGAACAGAGACAAGGTATCTACCGATTTTTTTCATATATTTTGATTCCAATTTTCCGAATTTTTCACAATGGTTAGGCCCGATAAATGAATACTCTCACACAGTTACGTCTTTACCATAAAGGCCCACGCTCAATATGTCATCTTCACAGAGTAGCACAAGATATAAAATATTAAAAAAATAATATTTTATACCTTGTGCTACTTTCTAACTGGACCCCAAAGGAGAATGAAACTTTTGGGCCTAAACGTAAAGAATTGAGATGTGATCTAAAAAATTACTATTTTTTTATTATTTTTAGAATAGCAAATAATAAATTAATTGACATTCTGGAAGTGGAGAAAAATGAGAAAAATGAGAAAATAAGATTTAGATCCTTAATCGATTAAAATCAATCATATTTTAAATCAAAGATGTGACAGCTGATTGACAATGACACTTTGTCTAATGATTTTTTGCATTTTTGCTTCTGTTTGTCATCGCAAAATCAGGCCATTAAATAAAAAAATAAAAAAACATTTGCTTCTGTCATTACGTTCGTGTCAATGCGTTTTGAGTGTTTTCCTGTTTGTTTGATATTTTCAACGACTACTGCTTTGTTTTTCTCGGATTTTGACTCTGCCTACTTTGTACGACCCTCGCTTCCCCACTGGACGCTGAAATTTTTTTGGATCTTACGACCGCCACGCTATGGATATGAATTGCTATGTGAATTGTGGGATAGCCAATGGACACTGCAATACCCCAGTCCGACGACCTTTAGACGATGAAAACCACCACAACCTGGTTACTTAGAGGTGTGATATAATCCCGACATATAAGCAGGAAAATATATATCTGTTACATTTTAGTTGACAGCTTTCGTAGAGGAAGGGAAGCTATTGCTATGAAATACTGTAATTGTATTGTAGGAAGACGAATGGTGGGCTGCTGTGCTCATGTTATGAGTATTATTATATATGGTACCTTAGTTGGGCTAGGTACCAAAATAATTTAGTTCCACCTGCACACTTCTTAGATGACATTTTAATAATAATAGAAGAAGAATAAAATATTCATTAAAATGTGTTTTATTTATAAATAAAAAACATTAATGCTTAAACAACTCAGTAATCACATATTTTATAGAAGTTGATATTCAAGAAATTGTGCTGCAAACTTAACCTCACTTTTATCAAATCTCTAATAACTCAGCTCTCAGATTGCCAAAATTTATATAGATCTCAGGGAGGGAATGATGTACCTAAATCTATTAAATCATACCATTTTCATCTCTTTACATTCTGGGCCCAAAAATGTATGGAATAGTTTCAGTCTCCTTTGTGCTACTTTCTAACGTGCGCCCAAGAGCCCCGATATGTCCAAACATGAAATCTGTATATTCCTTCATACAGATAATTGATCATAACAAATAATCTTTGTTTTTAATTAACAAGACAATTATAAAGGCCGTTGGCCTGGCGAAGCGCAGGATCACAAGCATACGACTGTAAACGCGACGGCTGTGGGTTCGATCCCTACTCTTGGGTAAGAAATATTTAATATTTTTTATTTCCTTGCTCTATCAACAAGGCAAAGCGTAGCATTGAGTTCCTCTCCTCAACGCAAGAATTCAGCAAAAAGAAGAGAACAAAAGAGTCTTAATGGGGAACGGAGTATCTTGGCACTGGGTTTCTAGGTTCCCTGACTACCCTTTAATGCAAGGGATGCAACGTGAAGCTAAAATCAGAAAAAAATTTAGTCAAATTAAGAATATTACAGTATTTTCTTTTCACTGTAATTATTTATTTGAAATAAAATAAATTAAACTATAAAGTTTCAGCAAATAGCAAGTCATCGCCAAACAATGCACCTGCGCGTCTCGAGATCCTAGATCCTGATAGTGAAGTAGAATTAATACCGGGAGCCCAGCAACCGCAACAGCCACCTCAACAGGTACAGCATTTATAAGTAAAAATTATATTAACGTTAGGTAAATCTTAAGGTCTATCTTAAGTAACTACTCAGTGTGAAATATCCGTATACAGAATCCGTTCACCAATCCATAAATAGGGAGATTGGATAAAAAATCTATAACCCATTATATTAATATACATATATAAAAAAAAAGATTTTAGTTTGTGTGAACTGTGTAAAATTATTACTGGATATTATACAGAATATATAGTGAGAAATTACTAAAAGTATAAAAATCATTATAGCTATTATATTTAAGGGTCGTATTACACTATAGTGCAGGTACAGTATATACTTTCTAAGTCTAATGTCAACTTGAAAGTATTTTTATAGGAAAAACAATGACAGTATTTATACTATACTTTATACGTTAAGAGTCAAGTTCATTGCTCTCTTGGTGTGGGATACAGTGAACTTTACCAGTTCGAACCGCGAACGAACTGTGACCGGTACTATAGTGTGGATTTACCCTATTTTTAAATATAAATACATTAAGTACCTATCATAACGTAGGTATCTCTGTCTAAAATCCTGTTTATTTCAGAATCCCGTTGCCCCAAACATACCAGGATTAATACCTGGACAGAGAGTGTTCATTGTTCACATGCCAGTACCCGGGTATAGGTATTTTTTTTCTAACTCTATGCTATTACTATAAATTATTAAAGTCAACCGATTCTTTTTCTTATATTATTTTGTTACTGAATTAAAAGGAAAACCTCGTTGCGCAGCTGCACAGCATCTGATTGTATACGCGACGGTTATAGGTTCTATTTTCACTAGGAGTTATCTGTTATTTTCATTTCTCTATTCTGGTAGCAAGATCAAATATGGCGTTGAGTCTCAAAAACGGAGATTCTCTCTATCTTTATGAGGAAAATACTTTCCTTTACGTTTCCTTCTAATTGTGGTGTATTTTTAGTATTACCGTTTGTTTATATTAGATAGTAAAAGGACTTAATCATTCATAAAAACTAGTTAGTTTAGTTTAGTTAAACTTGCCAAATTTAACAAAAGCAAATATGTAAAACAATGTCTTTGCTCCTGATAATTTATAAGAGACTAAATAATTATACATGTATGTTTTTAGACCAGGAACAGTTGGTGGATACCAACCGGTCTACGTAGTGGCTGCTGCTCCTCAACCTAATACAGGAAATGCTTATCCTGGTGAGAAAAAGATAAACATATTCGTGATTCCTTAGGATTAAAAGTAAAATATTCAAAAATCGTGAATTTTGCTTTTCCTCCGTAATCAGCGATGTTTTAATAACAATATGGTTTTAGTTACTTTTGTTGAATATTTCGATTGAAATTCAATAAATAGATATTCAAGGCCAATCGTGATCCAAGAGCACCAAGTGTGACAGTAAACGCGACAAGTTGTGGGATCGATTGGAACTCAAGGAAATGAAGATTTAATATGTTAATTTCTCCGCTGTAGTATCGAAGCAATGCGAGGCGTTGAGTTCCACCACTCAAAAAGTGGTGGAACTCAACGCCTCGCTATGCCTCCAGAATTCGGCGGAAAATTAGGAACGAAGTTTCTTAACACACACTAGGTTCTCTCTGCCTACCCTATTGTGTGCGTGATACAGTGTGACGCAAAAAAAATCAATTAGACTTCTGAAAACACTTTTGAGTCATCAAATGAACTTAAAGCTACCACCAGCTCAGAAGACAATTCCGCTGGAAAAGCCGACTAGAAATTCACTTACTTTTTTGGAAAAAACTATATTTTTTATCTTTATTTTATCAGAGATTTATCTATAATAAGTACATATATTTACTACTACTACATTTTTCAGGTTACCAAAATCCCATACTCTTGGGGCCGTCGGGACAAGTATCTCCTGTCCTTGGTTATCGACCAGCTGGAGCTCAAGGAAGTCCTAACTACTTGATTGGACCTGCAAATAATCCTTATAATTTAGTTTATCAAGAGCCTGTTGTCTATCAGTAAGCTTATATTTATCGTGTATCTCTGGATAATTATTAAAAAACAAGACAAAAAATTACCTAGTGTTAAGATACTCTGTCTTCACTTTCCGTCTAATTTTTTAAATATTGCGTGTTGACCTTAGAACGGATCTTTGTCTACCTAAGCGGGGAACTAAATTTTAAATATAATCATTCCTCCGGGGCTCACAATTATAGCATTTACGGTCGGGCAGTCTTCCTGCGTTTTTTTTTTATTTTTCATTTTCTTTTAAAGGTTATATGATTTTTTTTATCAAATACAGTAAAAATAAAAAAAAATCTTAGCATTTTATGCCTCCATAGAAGAATTTTGGATCCAGGAGTAGGCTTACAGGACCTTTGAAATGTGTACAAACGCTCGCGTCCATAGTTCGAGCTCCTCTGTCTGCTTAACCAAATTTTAATAAATACTAATAGTTTAGTATAACTATTTATTCTAATTGTTTAGTGAAGTGAAGTGTGCCAGTCATAGTGCAGGGGCACAGAGTGTGACTATATTCGCGACTGATTGTGGGATAGATCCCAACTCGAGGAAATGAAATATTTGTTTAAATTTATATTTCGATTTCTTCGCTCTGGTGTCAAAGCAACGCGGTGTTGAGTTCCGCCACTCAACAAAATTCGGCTAAAAGTGGAGAACGGAGTGTCTTAACACTAGGTACTCTCTGCCTACCATACCGGGTGCAGGATATAGCGTGAAGCTGACTAACAGTTTACTTTTAAATAATCATAAAAGTTATTAAGGTTAATATAAAAAAAGAAATTATATAATCTCTATTATCTCTATTATATAATAAAACAGTAAAAATATTTTATCTGTGTATATTTAGTAATTTTGACTGAAATGGATATAGGGACACTTAAAAAGTATAATATAATAGAAAGCAATTTTTTTTTTTAATTTCTTGTCTGTCTGTCTGTCTATTTGTATGGTCACATTTTTCTCTGAAAGTAGTAAACCGATTTACCTAAAAGCTTAACTCAACTTAACATTTAAAGTTTGTTTCATCAAAATCGGTTCATTAAAAGTTGTCGGGTTTTATATATTTGAACGAACTCAAGGCCTGGTTTGCCTGCGAATGTTATATAGCAATCGCGCTGGTAAGATTCTTGGCTAAAGAATGACATTCGAAACATAGTTATATGACTATTGATAAAAATATATATGTTTAAAGCACTATTGAATACATTCAGAGTACAAACAATAAAGTAAACAAAATTGAATTGTTATTAATACCTTCATAAATAATAACAGTTAAGTTTAAGTCGTAATTAACTCAACACATAAATAAAGACCGATTTGATCTTCAAAGAAATATTAAGTAAATACATAGGTTCTTCGGTTCGTTAGTTCGTTTGAAATAAATCTATATACAAATGCCTTTCTACGTGTACTCTGTAATAATAACATATTTTATTTAAAAACTGTACAAGAGTTAATATGCAATCATTACAGTTATTTTACAGAGAATATTATGAATCCTTCAAAACAATAATTTAATATTTAAGGCTGTTTCTGAAAGAGTAAATTAAATTATTCACTGACATCAGCACTTTTAACAGAGTTTTAAACTTATGATGAGACGTACAGTACATAGGTAAAAAGAACGTAATGTTACAAAAATATATACGTATAAGAAATAATTAGCTTTATGTATATTTTTATAAATATCAAATATCAACACTAGTCGTATTTTTTAATCAAATTTAAAATCAAAACAATCAAAAGTCCTTATAGCTTCACGCTGTATCCCGCACACAGCAGGGTAGGCAGAGGGAACCTAGTGTTAAGACACTCCGTTCCCCACTTTCTGCCGAATTCTGGAGGCATTCCGTGCTGAGTGGCGGAACTCAACGCCGCGCTTGTCCTCGACACCAGAGCGAAGAAATGGAAATATAAATTTAAGCAAATATTTCATCTCCTCGAGTGGGGATCGAACCCACAACCAGTCGTTTTTACAGTCACACTTTGTGCCTCTGCGCTACAACTGGCCTCAAAAATCCTTATAGAAATTACGATAATGTAGTAAAAAAATCATATTAGAATATTACAGATTAAAGTAATAAAAATCATATTAGAAGTCATTTCTGTTTATTAGATCAATAATCATGTACTTTAAGCGGGCGAAGCCGCGGGCGAGTCGCTAGTTACTAAATATGCCAACAGGTATTCAAAAGGAACGTTTCATTTCAGGGCACTTCAAAGAGAGCAAGGTAGTGCACCACAAGAAGCCCTTCGGTTGACCCAACTTGTGTCTCTGCAACAATCTCAACCCGCTAATGAAGCCAAGCAAAACAATAGTAAGTATATAATCTTAGATATAAAGACAATTTTGATGTACTCCTGTCACTGATGGACACGCCTGATTGTTATATTTTTTATTTTTATTTTAATGATATGGTCGAAACCACATATTTTGTTGACAATAAAATACTTTATGATTATAAACAGATAGACAAAACACGGCATTAAGTATATCGGCGGTAATTGGCGAATAGAATGACAACTTTACGTATACATATTTCTCTTATAGTAGGTTAGATATATAGAGCGTAGTGTTAAACACTGCAGCTTGACCTGTCAGAAAGGGAAAATAGAAATAATTTATTCGCCCGAATGAGAATCGAACCCACAACCACATCGTGCTAACAGACTGTCTCATTGCGACGCGTTCCTCAACAGCCTTACAGTTAGGGGTTATTAGAAGCTAAAATAATAATATCTAATAGTAAAGAAATTTACATCAATAATCACTATCATATTATATTGAAGCGTTTTACTTAGCTATTTAAAAACTTTTACTTAGTTATATAAAAACTTTGGGATTCCCAAACTTTTTGTACAACTTTTACTAAAAGATTTTTAGAAGAAATTTTAGAAAGTAATACATATTTTTTATGAAAATGCATAAAATTGCAACGTAAATATACCGTATCAACAAATATAAAAAAAATATGACGGTATCGTGACGCTTATAAGATGTACACTGAATCTATACGTGATAGTGACAGGTTCGATTCCCGTCCAAGCTAAAGCTACAAACAAAATAAGTAAAAACATTGGATTTGTAAAAGTATTTTTTTATCTTTACAGCATATCCTACAGGATTGCTATTGCTATATACACATAGCAAAGTGAGGAAAGGTGACATAGTGTCAAGACACTCCGTTCCACACTTCCAGGCGGAATTCAATGCTTCGTTTTATCTTATTATGATAGGAAGGCAATATATAAAAAATCATTCCCCGAGTGAGAATCGAACCACAACCGTTAGATTTTGTACCGTTTTGCCACAACGGCCTCTTATAAATTAATTATTTCAAGAAAATGTTATTTACAGATCAATCTAACGCAGAATCACAGAGCACGCGACAAGTGACTTTAGAAACCAAAGAACAAACTCAAAATGTCCGCCCTTCACAGTCACAACGAAAAGCATGAATCTAAAATTTCAAAAAACTTTCTCCTATAATTCTTCCTTCTATAATCTACTTCAATTGCTTACATGGATTTTCTAAATTAATGAATTATTTAATTACGATTTCTTTATTATAAAAAAATTATCTGATTACAGCTTGTATTATATTTTCGTACCTGACTATTGTGTTTTATAATAAATAAATGTAAATTAAATTATTTGAAATTCATTTAAAGTAGCCAACAGCTTTAATTGCGTACATTTTATGATATAAAATAGAAATCCACTTAGTCCCAATCCCATCCCGTAAAAAAATCAAGTAGTCCTCTCTTAGTGCTCCACCATACTCCCTAACCTAACTACATGCTCAACTTTCTAAGTCCAATAGTTTTGTCAGTGCAATTTTTTTTCAGCTTCAAGCTGTATCCCGCAATTAGCAGGGTATACAGAGGGAACCTTGTGTTAAGACGCTCTGTTCTCCACTTTCTGTCGACTTTTCAAGTTCAGTGGCGGAACTCAACTCCGCGGTTTGTCGTATTACCAGAGTGAAGAAATGAAAACAATAAATATTTCATCCCAACGAGTGGGAATCGAACTCACAACCATCGTGTTTACATCCACACGCTTAGCGGCACTGCGCCACGTCGGTCTCATGCTTTGTCGGGTCGCTTTGTCTATCAGCTTAAATGAATTTTATTAGAAATATGATATATAAAGTTAAGTTACTATAATAAAACTTTCCAAATGCAACATAAAATTAATATTCAATATTAATTCTATTTAGTTATACGCAAATGCTAGGTGCCCGTTACGACCTAGATTTTAGAGAAAGCCGCCCGGCCCTATCGCTCTATATCTCATTTGTACTTACATCAAATTAATACATAGTAATTGACAAGTTCCACATTGCTTTATTGCATTGCAAAATGATGGTAGGTGGCTATATAAACTCCATATTCTTTTAAACAGTGAAATTTATATAAACAGAATAAATAATTAAAAAAAGATTATCAGGTTAAAAAGGGCGTCGCGGATCGCGACGATTGTGAATTCGATTTTCACTCGGGGGAATGAAATATTTAATATTTGAATTTTTTCGCTCTAGTAGCAACGCATTGCCTCGAGAATTCTGTGGATTGTGAGTTCGATTTCCACTAGAGGGGATTAATAATTTTATTTTTTTCTGGTAAGAAGATAAAGCTTGGGGTGGCGTTGGGTGATGAGTGAAGAATGAAATGTCTTAACACTAAGTTCTCTGCCAAACCTGCTACTATATGCGAAATATAGCTTGAAGGTGAAAAAAATTATATAGATTTAGTGTTCGTAATGACTGATTCTACATTTTAAAAAATCTCAAGCTTATCTAGCTATAATCAATCAAATTGAAGGTAATACAAATTAAAATTCAATATAAAAGATAAAAGATTTTTTTATAATTATCCTTCACAATAAAACAACTTACCATCAAGTTAACACTTCTTCTCCATAAAGCAGGGAGCCATCAGTTCTTAACTTGTCCAAGACCTTTAGTTTGACCTGGACCGTGAGTCTTTATTTTTTCTAATAATTATATAAACATGTACTTATAATAAATGTTTCACTGCGTCGCGATGACCACAGGAACACCAAAATTAGTATATTTATAAACTAGAGGTCACCCGCAACTTCGTTTGCGATTATAAAATGTATAATACCCTTCTTTCCCAATCCTTTACTATGCTCCCCAGGAAATTTACATCAAATTTCAGTATTCTACGAGAAACAGTGTTTTTATATAATATAGAATATATTTTCATAATTCAAAATGAATATAAACATTTTTTTTAATGAATTTAAACCTTCGTACACTACTGCAAAGAAATAAATATTTCCAGTGAGCCTCTACCATATATATATTTTACTGTTAAACTCACCTCAGCTATCGCTTCGTAAATGGTAAGTAACGGGCGCCTTTCCTGGGATGGGTAATGAAACTCGATAAAGTTTATGTTTCTAAGTTAAGTGTTTAAAGAAAGCTGCTTAACTTTTTTCCCTAATCTATAAAAATACTACCTATGTATGTATTCTATAATAAAACAATAAAAAATTGTGTCTACATTGAATATAAATGGGAAGTAATGTAGGAAGCTAAAACTAACTAATAGAACATGAATCTATGATTTTTTTTTTATTTTTGTGTCTGTGTTTGTCTGTTTGTACACGCATGTCTTCTGAACTACTGGACCGATGTAAATGAAACTGTTCTTGTTGTATAGAGGTCCAGCTAAACTACAAGAAAAAATTAAATAGCGCCTTAACAAAGGTTTTTAATCTTCTGAATAACCATGATAATCCAGCTAAACTATAGAAAGGAAAGGGAAGAACTATAGGAGGGCAGTCGTGGAATTATACTATTGAACAATATTGCCATTTCGAACGAGATTTATTAATTAAATTTAATGAAATCGAAAGACTTGTAAGTATTATCTTTTCTTCGGTAATTTTAAAAGAAAATTTGAGAAATTTGTCACTATATCAACGGTAGAGGACATGTGATATTAACTCTAGAACATGTCAATCGCGAACGATATAAATCTATTTTCACTTTATTCTAAAAATCCAACAAATAATTTCTTAGCAATTAAAACTATCTCTTTAATAGTTGCAAATTTACATGTAATTTAACAACTTTCTTTACACAAAAACAATTTGTAAAATTATCGTCAGTAATACAATCTCCGCCATTCACCTCCAATTAGTAAACAATGCGAAATCCCAGTAACCGCATTTTGTTTTAAAACCTGCACTGACCTTCATACTGCATCATTACGCCAACATCAATCACGCTGATTGATAGCTGTAAATATAACTCCAAACGTAAATTTTACTCACAATAATAAGCTTTAACTGAACCCCAAAAGAGCTTTTTCTGTAAAACATCTAACGAAAGCAAGCGAATAACTTTTATTGGCTACAAATAAAGTAACCAGCCACATTAGATCTTCCAAATACATTGTAAAATCTTTCGTATACTATTAAACATTTAGTACACCAGACTGCAAGGTATCAAACTAAATTGGGGTTCGATAATAACTCACTTAAATGATGGCTTTCCAAACGAAAGGTGTTGAGACCGCTGCAATTACGTACCGAGAGGCGGTTATGATCTTTTTGCTCAAGACCCGTTATCTTAGTTTAGATGCGCGGCAAAAACGCACAGAGCGCAGTGTAAAGTCTTATTCCGGACAACCCAGACGTTAGTTCAACCATGTGTCGAATCCTAGTTATCCTTGTGGCTATAGCCTGCTTACTCCAGGTGAGCCCTAAACCAGTAAGAAGAACCCTTAATTTCAACATGTTCGTGCTTAAACCGCAATCGGGATCACCAGATCGCACTATATTGGCCACAGATGGGGTATCAAGATTTGGACCTCTCTTGGAATATATAGTTCAAAGGGTCCAAGGGATGATGTCTGTACGATTGCCTCCAGAAGCAATATCTGAAGATGATAAGATAAAGATAACTAATGTTGATACATCGGAAAATGAAGTGGATGGTGTCCAAGAGTCCAAAATGCCTGGTATAGTGCTGAGACCTTCCCGGACCAAGCCTGGCACTTACGAGGTGGAGATCGACGTGGTGGTAGACGACGGGCAACCCAACAAAATCAATTGAACATTCACGAACTTTAGGTGACAAATGGTGATATTTCATAATTTTGCATTTACTGTGTATATTATTTTGATAGAATTTATTTATTCTTGCCATAATGTCGAGTTTAATAAATTATTTTTTTGGTGTGTATTTACTTATTATTATTTAATCGCTTTTATTTTTATCTATTTTTACCATATTTATTTTTGTAATGCGATATAATAATCAATAAGTATATAATAAACTATAAACTGAATGCGGAAGTCGTGTAAAAGTAAAAAAATATATACTTTATATTTTATATAAAGAAAAATTTTGTTCATCCAACAATTTTTTATGTTAATCTAACAAAATAACATTTAATGCTACTAAAACTACTAAACTACTACTAAACTTTTTTTTTTTTTTTATATGAATGAAGGTAAAAAATTATAGATCATAAACGGAAATTAATAATTCTTGATTTCCAAGCTTAATAATATCCTTCGACTAGTATCTACTGAAAAAAAAATCAATTTAAAAATATTTTTTCTAAGTAAATAAAAAAATATTAATTGTGAATTACAGCGACTGTTTTGATAAATTTATTTAATTTATATTTATTTTTGTCTTTAATCCGATTCCTTAATATAGCAGGAGGCAAGTAGAGCTTAATTTTAAGACATTTTCTAAAATATTGCGTGCTGAGTGGCGGAATTCGAACCTGCGCTTTATCTACCAGAACATTAAAAAATTAAAATATTTTTTAAATATACTCATTCCTCTTCTTCTTTACAATATAGAAAAATTTTGTTCATCCAATACACTAAAACGCTGTATAATACTGTAATATGTAATAATACAATAAAACGCTGTTTCACTGCGCCACGACGTAATTTATTATAATATCAAAAATGTCACACTTTCACACTCATTTTTTTCACTTTCACGCTGTATCGCACACATATCCTACACAGCTGGGTAGGGAGAGGGAACCTGGGGACCAAGTGAAAGTCGACATATATACATAAAACATTAAAATATTTCATTCCCCCAAGTAGGAATCGAACCCCACGCGTTTACAGTCGCATGTTTGTGCCCCTGCGCCACGACGGCCTCTTTCACTTTACTTTCACACTTTAACCAATAAATTCTTAATTTACAAAAATTTATTTTTATAACATTAGTTTTATAAGTACTTACATATAATTAATATGCTAAGAAGATAAAGATATAAGCATCAACCGATATCAGTTACATCAAGTTAATATACGTTAACTTCCTGGTTACGCCGTGTAACGGGAACACCTTAACGGAAACTAGTTGCCAAGTAGTGTAGTGATCATAATCACAGGCTACGTGGTCGATGGTACGTATGTATGAGGTTATACCTATTATAGCCAAGAGTGAAAATTATATTGCATTATTTTAAATTAAAATTGCAATAATATTAAAGATTTAAATTAAATTTAAATAAAATTAGCTTCATCCCGTATCCCGCATATAGCATGGTAGGCAGAGGGAATCTTGTGTTAAGACACACCGTTCCCCACTTTCTGCCGAATTCTGGAGGCATTGCGTGTTGAGTGGCAGAACTCAACGTCGCGCTTAGCCTCCACACCAGAGCGAAGAAATGGAAATGTAAATTTAAGTAAATATTTCATCTCTTCGAGTGGGGATCGAACCCACAACCAATAGGTTTTACAATCACACTTTGTGCCACTGCGCCACGACTAGGCTCATTAAATATTTAAATTTAAAATTCAATAATATTAAGTTTTTATTATCATCTATTGTTATTGTAATTTTAACTATTTCAAGCTGAATATGAAAACTTTATTATACCTACATAATTTTATTTTATTGTTAAGTGGCGGAATCCAACACCGCGCTTTGACTCACAACGATCAAAGGGACAACCGTTGCCTGGAAAACACGCACTAACTGGCATTCACCACCACACGCAGTGCAGTTCATTATCAGTTAGACACTTACATGCCGGATATTTAATGCATGCATGCAAATAAATAGGAATCTACATATAAGAAAAACAGCTTTACGTTTTCTCCTGCATAACACAGTAGACATTGAAGGTCTGTATTATGAGTTGCCGTTTTCAATCACATATTATTAAAACGGTATCTCAAGAACACTTTCAAGATCGATCTAAGAGTTAGAGCGATTTATAGATACTAGGCCTCTAGGCTAAGACAGTCTGTTCCCCACTGTCCACCCGAAGTGGGCACATTGTGTGTTGAGTAGCGACCGCACTTTTTTTACCATTCCCTATGAAGGCATTGAGCCAGCAGCCATGGCAATTAGTGCGCCCCAACGGCTTCATACATATAACAGTTTAGTAAAGCTTGCAATCGAAGGAGATTAGAACCAGGAGCTACTATATTCTATAGGCAGTGGTTAATGACTTTAAAATTAAACTCCTGAGCAAAGAAATCAAAGAAAACGGATCGCCAAACCCTACGGTCTCGGCATACCCCTTTCGTCTCTTCCATCCACTGTCATCATGCTCTTCAGACGTGCCCTTCGAGGGTTCCACACACCGTAACCTTCCTCTAGTGTCAACGATACACTTTCGACCCTTATTTATTACCAAATAATAATTTTATAAAATGAAAATTACAAAAAAAATCGACTTCAAACAACGAACTAAAAATTAAAAAACAATTTTACATAGAGTAAACCGTACTTTGATTTTGTGAAACAAAAATAATTAAAAAAGATGTTACAAATTTGAAGTCGGTGCCAAGTAAAACAGACAGGCTTATGTGATATTGTAGTAAGGTTGTTGTAGCATTAGCTTGACTTCAAAATTATAAAATCTTTTTTTAATTATTTTTGTTTAACAAAATCAAAGTACGGTTTACTTTATGTAAAATTATTTTTAAATTTTTAGTTTTTTGAAGTCGGTTTTTTTTTGTAAAAAATTAATCTATTTTACGATTTTAAGTGATGGGTCGACCTTAAGAGGATGCTTCTCAAACGGGTAAGTAGTGGTTGTACAATGTAAAACTTCAATCTTAATTAGGTATTATTTTTGTGCAAAGTAACTTTTTGGCATATTGACAAGAACATACAAAAAAATTTTCGGGTTGATTGGGAAGCTCTCCCTTTTTTGCAGTCGGTTGAAAATGAGAGCATCCTCTTTTTTGTAGTTGGTTGAAAAGAAATGCAACGATGAGGGATCTTACTTTTGACACCAATTTTAACAATGTTTTTCGTTGTAACTATTACAGTACAATTATATTTTTTACCAAAAAAAAAACAAACTTGTTCAATTTCATCCGGATCACACAATCAGAACCTAACCAAACTTTCACCAAACTGTCCTTAAAGTGTATCCTTTCAAATAAAAAAAGAATCATCGGAATTGGTCGGCGTGATATTGTATTATTCGTCCATTTGTCGCGCACATACCTGATACAAATTTAAGATTTATGTAATTTTGTCATACATACCATTGTCACAAATAAATTTTAAAAAATGGGACCACGCGGAAAGCACTACCTTTCAAATAAAAAAAATCATCAATATCAGTTCACCCAGTCTAAAGTTTTGAGATAACAAACATAAAAAAAAATAGTCGCATTGATAACCTCCTTTTCTTACAGAAGTCGATTAAAAAAATTAAAAACTTAAAAAAACACTACTCAATACCCATTGACTGAAGCTCCTATAATTTAATAATAGCAACAGTACATGTTGCTTATAATAAGATTGCCCAAATACTTTCTAAATATTAAAATTTTCTAGACATTTCGAAGCCTTCGTGGCTCAGGGGCAAAAAGTAAACACGACTGGTTCTGGGTTCGATCCCCACTCGAGGAAATAAAATATTTATTATATTTAAATTTATATTTCCATTTCTTCGCTCTGGTGTCACACAACACTAGTCAATATCTTAACACTTGGTTCCCTCTGCCTACACTGGTGTGTGCGGGATACAGCGTGAAGCAAAGGTGCAGGATCCGCGGCATTCGGATACACAGGACCTATTGCCAGTGCGACCATCGCCAATGATGACACTTTGCAAAAGGATTTGGTGTCACCATATAATATACTATACCCGTCACCATATTAGTCCAGTCAACTTAGCCGTAAAAATGTCTGACTGAATACGTAATAAAGAGATACACAATGGCAAGCTCCACGCTAGTGCTTGCCAGCCGTGGATATCACAGTGAGAATGAAGAAGCACGTGTTCAGGTAGTTTGTTCACTTCGAGAGAGTGAGTGATAAAAACCCGTAACTACTAATCGTTGAAGAGTTGAGTCTTATACTATCACTTTTAGCATAATAATGTGATCAAGACTTATTAGATTATTATAAGAAATACTATAAATTAGATTATTATAAGAAATTCTATAAAACACAAAGTGGGGGTTTCCCTCGATTTCCATGGGATTTCATTAACAGATACTTACTTGGTGGTAATAGAACCAATGGGAAAGTACGCTCTTTCAAACATTAAAAATATTTTTAAAATCGGTCCACAAATTACAAAAAAAAATATATGATGATGATGATGATGAGCATTTTCCAGAAAAGAAGTCGTTTCATAATTACTTCCCTTACATAGAGAGTTGTAGCGCAGTGAAAAAATGTTTGACTGTAAAAGCGGCCGATGTGAGTTGATCCCAGTCGCACACAGGAAAATGATGATATTTAAATTATTCTTCGTCCTCCTAGAAAAGATCAAAATATCTTAGCACTAGGTTGGTGAAGAGAAAATTTAATTGCATAATAAGCATACATTTCAAACTAACATAGTATGTAATATACGCACGTCCCACATAATTCTCATTGTTAGAAACCTTAGCCTAAAAGCCCAGATTAGTTCATATTTCATTACTAATTAACATGCATACTGATTTACGTTTTAAGATTATGTTTAGCTAGAGGCTATAAGCGTTATGGTTGAACGATGGTCAGCATCATAGTACTCATTCGGTAGAACAGTTACATTCAACATATTTTCGTTGTATCGGATTGGTTAAAAAAATATACGTGGGTTCCGCTGTACAAAATGTCTCTTGAATAAGTTGAAAAATCGTCTTCGACATGAAAAAAGTTTTTGAAAACATCAATTTATTTATTATTTTGTAATTTATAATTTATTTATGTTGATAATATAATTTTTAGCCGATTTCATAAAGAAAAGTTTATTAGTTTGACATGTATGTGATATTGTTGGCCTAGTCTTTTTTCCATGAACGTGAATTAATTTATGTAAGTGTATGTATGTTTGTCAGCATATTTCTCGAAAACTAAAAGTTATATCAAATCGTATTTGCTCGCTCTGGCACAAGGTGCGGTCTTGAACTCTGTCACGCAATGTCCTGAATTCGGATGGAATGTCTCCCACAAAGGCCGCAAAGCACACTTTTTACCAAGAGACACTACGCACTACGACAGAATTATATGCAAATAATAAAAACAAACCATACACAAATCGAGGCCGTAGTGGCACAGGGGCACAAGTGTGTATCTATAAACTCTCTAACTCGAACTCATAGCCGCCGGGCTATGAGTTCGATTCCCACTCGAGGTAATGAAATATTTAATATTTTCATTTCTTGTCTTTGGTCACTAGGGAAAGCGCGGCGGTGAGTTCTGCTACTCAACACGCAAAGGTTACCAGATTTTTCTGGTTACCATGCTTTGAGCGTGTTTCAGCGTGAAACTAAAAAAAACATACCAAAGTCAAAGTCAAAGTCAAATAATTTTATTCAAAATAAGAAGTTACATGCTTCATTTTTTGAACGTCAAATAATTTACCACCAGTTCACTAAAATTAGTGCCTCAGACCTGAGAAGAACCGGCGCAAGAAACTCAGCGGGACTTATTTTTTTTATAATCAATTATACAAAATCACATTTCAGCGTTTCTGACAATGATACTTTGAAATAGACTGGAGCGAGCATTTCATTCCCAAGGCGTGTTATCATTTATATAATCATTAATTTGGTAATAACCTTTAACACACAAACGTCTTTTCACAACTCTTTTAAATTGTGATATAGAACATTCTCGGACGTTTTCTGGGATCCTATTGTAAAAGCGTACACATTGTCCCATAAAAGAATTACGGACCCGATGTAATCGGGTCACAGGTGCAATAAGTTTACTCCTATTTCTAGTATTGATATTATGTACATCACCAATTTTGGCAAAATCTTTAATATTCTTCTTAATATACATAACATTTTCAAAAATGTATTGAGATGCAACTGTCAAAATATTTATTTCTTTAAATTTTTGCCTTAACGATTCTTTTGGGCCTAAATTATAGATTGCGCGAATAGCTCGCTTCTGCAAGACAAAAATTGATTTAATACCGGCTGCATTACCCCAAAGTAGAATGCCGTAGGACATAATACTATGAAAGTAGCTAAAGTAAACAAGGCGAGCCGTTTCCACATCCGTTAATCGTCTGATTTTTTTAACCGCAAAAGCTGCTGAGCTAAGTCTATTCGCCAATCCATCGATATGAGGTCCCCACTGCAATTTAGAGTCAATGGTGATACCGAGAAACACCGTAGAATCGACAGGTTCCACGGCTTCACCATTCAAGAGTACATCAGCTTTAACAAATTTTGTGTTAGGTGTTCTGAAGATTATACATTTAGTTTTTTTACTATTCAATAGTAAGTTATTAACACCAAAAACTTACTGGACTACTCGGCTAGAGATAAAGCATAGAGCTATAAAGAGAGCTAATAGAGAGAAAGAGATAGAATAGAGAGATATAGATAAAGCATGGAGCTAAACAAAAATAAACATTAATTTCGGAAAAGTTGATATTAAGTAATCATTCAGATACTCACTAGATCCTAGATCCAATAGACAAGCTATGTAAACAGTTTTGTAGTGCTTTGTCAAGTTATTTAAATTATGACGTATAATAATAATAAAAATGTCTGCAACTTAATTACAACAGCGGTTATTTTATTATATATTTTTTATGATTTTTTTTTATTTTTTTTAAGAAATTATCATTCCACATGGGACCCTAAAAAAGAAAGTAAGTATCTACATAAGCAAGGTCACATGTCCTGTCACTAGGCCAGTAGTAACATCCGTGCATAATAATGACAATGCTGTACACTCGATAATATGAGTACTCTTCCTACCTTCAAGACAAACACATTGATTGGAAAATCGATTTAAAATAAATTAACACAAAATTTAAAACGAAACGCCTAACAACTTAAGTGATAAAAACGCAACTATTGTAGTCAACTGAAAACGTGCTGACAGTAATTTTTTTCATATATTCGTAAAATTTAAAGTAATTGTATAACATGAATTTAGCAATTTTAATAGTGTTGTGTGTGCGAGTGCATTGGGTGGTTTCTGCACCTATACAGTTGCAGCTTTTCAATCCATATCCAAGGATATTAATGCCTCAACAGAATTTACAACAAATTTTAGGAATACAATCTATGCAATTTAACCCTCTCGCATCTATGGCATTGTAAGTTCATAAAAAATTTTTTTTTTTATATCTTATATCTTTTACTCTTTTGTATGTTAATGATAAATCGCTTTGTTTTGTATGTTAAGTGGATAAACTCAATTGTTATTCTATTTCTGTAATTTTATTTGATAAAATATTAATAATTTCGAGTGGAACTATATTGAAAATCATAGTTATACAATTTTTTTATATCTCGTTCAATCCAATCTGCAGATAGAATTAAGTTAATTATCACTTAATTTACGTACCTTGTTGCGCAGTGGCACAACGTCTAACTGTAAGCGCGACGGTTTGATTTCCACTTGGGGGAATGAATTATTTTAGTTTTTTTACTCTTGCATTTTGCCCTTTTAGTTTAACACAACACAGTAATAAAAGATCGTTAAAATATACTATTTCTTAAAACATTGCTTATGTGGATTATTTCTTAATAAACTTCACACTCCCACATATCCAGCAAGGACTAGTGTTTGTTTGAAGCGCAACTTAAATCAGCGTTGTCCACTAGAGCAGGGAATTAAACATAATTTTAATATCGTCATTGCTCCGAGTAAGAATTGAACCTATAACCATTGTGCTTACAGTCCGCCGTTATCGTACTATGCCACAATGGCCTCAGAGTAATTTATTATCTCTGCCTACTTGAAATGTATCATGTATAAATATTTAAAAAATATGTCTACTTTACAGGAACAATCAACAACCTATGTTAATATTTTTACCCGATGACCAAACTATCGTGAACAGCGGCATTGACAAAATAGACAATGACGTAGAAAACAAATTAAAATCAAATGATCCACAGAAACTAAAAGGTGATATGGATTCCGTTGTTATAGAAGCAGAGCCTCAGCCAGTTCTTGAAGACCAAAAAGCAATTTTGGTTTTACCAAGCGGAAGATTTTCAATCGGCGACTTTATATCGTCGATCCCATTTTTACCTATAGAAATAAACGTCCCAGATACTATATCGTGGGCATATGATGGTATTGCTAGTGGAATATCAGGGATTATATCCATAATTGGTCAAAGATTACCTGGACCCTTTAAAAGGCCACCAACTGAAGCGACTATGCCGGCTAATTTGAGGACAGTGATAAGCAATATTCAAATGAACAAAAGGCAAAGTATTTTAAGACCGATCGTTATGATGCCATTAGTTGATATGACAAGGCCAACTGTGCCTATGCAGATGTAAACTATAAGTATTAATATTCAATGAAAGCAAATGTTGGATTTTTATTACTTTCGAGTAAATACAGGTATATTAAATAAAAATATATCGTAGTAAGAAATCGGTGTAATGTGAAAGGTTTTGTATTTATGGCTTAATATAGCCTGCTTTTTTATAACTAGTAAAAAAATATTATAATATTCCAATCATATTTATCCTATCTTAGACTGATCTTTGGTATAAATTTAGTTAACTAATATTCCCCAGAGGGAGAATCGAACCTACAACGTTCGTTATCTACTCCATATATTTCATATAATTATTTTATTATGATTTTTATATGATAAATGGGTGTGAAATTATATTTATACATAAATTGTATGTATTTCCCTCATGCTCTGACAGAGTTTTGACTAATATGGAATCGACTATAACTATAACCACGGAGGAATACTCGAAAAACAAAATTATAATGTCGAAATAAATGAAAATGAAGAAAGATAGAATGTTAGAAATCAAAATACAATTTTATTCGAATTTATTTATTATATACGTTTTTTTACAAAAAAACTAATGGCTTTTAATTTTTATTTTTTATTCCAGTTTCACAGACTAGACTGGGTTCAAGAGTTTAACTATATAGATTTTAGATTAATTTACTAAATTTTACAATAAACAAAATCAAAAATACAAAATAAAAAAGAAATCTATCTCAAATGTATATATGATTATATTTACTTAATGTTAATTTAACTTTAAATCAAATCTTTGAATGTGGCTCTCATAAGTTACACTTTTAAACACCAGTCCACTTCTGTAACACAAATCAAAAAACATACCAAGGCTAATTATTCAAAGTTTATATTTTGAACAAAATTCCGTGGTACATTTTTATACAGTATTCATTGAAAGAAGACTACAAATAGGCAACTTAAGCTACTTAACTAAAATGGCAACGGTTCATAATGTCGGTTAGAAATCGATACTCCAATAAGGAAACTCGGTAAGACGCGTTTACTACACTCGCTAGCGAGAGCGTCATAAACTTTCATTTTAAGATAATAGCTAAAAATTGGGGGAATATTTACTTCTATCACAATTATTAGTATTTCTTTATGAAATACATCTAAATGTCACTTAAACTAAATAGGCTTGCATAAGTTTAATTTTTAAGTTCACTCTTGAGTACAATGCTGGATACAGGGTAGTCGAACTGGTAGAAGAAACCACGTGGTGGACCCTAGAAATAGATATAAATAAAATATTTTTTGAAACACATACATACATATATATACATACTGAGGAACATTTTTAACTTTATAATTATAAATTCCAGGCTCGATCGGGGCAATATATTGTTTTAATTTTTTGGCTTTGCGCTGTATCCCGAATATGGCGGGATATTAATTTTTATATGTTTGTTATGTAAATATTTTTCTAACAAAAACTTTATATTTATATTCTAAGTTTTTTACTTTATTTACTCCGGAAAAAGAAATGTCTCGATAAAAAAATATATTTTAGAAAGTGTAAATTCACACAAAACAGTAAAACCTCGAAGATATTAGTGATTCCAATAATAAAATGTTACTTATTGTAAAAAACAAGTTATTTTGAACTTTTGTGAAAACTGGTCCTATTTGTTTGTGTTTATTTTTATAAAACTTAACCAGCGTACTAAGGAATACCTACCTTACTTGGTAATTTCGTATGGCTTATAGCAAGAATCGATGTTAGTTTTTACCTGTATTGTACGTTTATTATAAGTGATATAAGTAGCTTTGTATGACGTTACGTATGTAGAACATATATATATATATATATATATATATATAAGTAATNTAATTTTTTGTTATAGTCTTATTAGCGTTTATTTTCCTACACTTTCACTTGATCAATATATTATATATTTATACCATTATTTGATTTAAGTAGGGACTGATATATCTGTATGGACTGACTGTGACAAATATTATACTGCTTAAAAAAGTATTGTCACCCAATATGATTTACTTGATTTAGTATACTTTAGCTGACTTTAGTAAGCCAGGTCTAATTGTATTTCTAAGGCATCCAAAAATGCAGTGAAATATATGCATATAATTTAAGCCCAATTAGCTTAGGAGAAATAGGGGACCAACACACATACAGGTACAATTCTATACATGAGAAATATATAATTATCTTATTTATACAAAACACCTGTAGTAATGTTTGAAAGTGAGATAGATATATATATAATAGATAGTGTACCTTCACTTTCCCCAAAAGTATTAGGTATAGAACTACATATTTTTATATATTTTTTGTTTAGCAATGCAATTATCAATAAATTATAATAATAATATATATATAAAGAAAAATTTAATTAAATTACTTAAATTACTAATAACTCACAGTGGGTTCCGGTTCCTCAATCCTCTCAGGAGCTGGAGATGGGTACTGTTGACCCTGGAAGCCCTGACCGCCATAATAAGCCTTGGCTTCACGTTGACCTTGACTGACTTGACTGACTTCGCTGGGAACTGCGACGTATGCAGCTTGTTGTTCGGACGCTGCTGGTACGAGCTCAGGGTGTCCGCTCCAGTAGCCATTACTAGAACATTTAGTTTCAATAATAATGTCTATTTCTTTAGAAAAATATTTAATAATAATAATAATTTTGTCTAAATAAAAGTTTGCACAAGCAAGTTTCCTTGCCCTGGTAACGAGTCAAAGATATAAAGATTTTTTGAAGCTTACGGTAATTCAGGTTGTTTGCGAGCGGCTTCAGCAGCCTCCTTCCACGCCTTCTCGTGAGCGAGACGAGCTTGTCTTACATCCTCTGATTCTTCAACTGGCTTCAGCTCTACTTTGGGAATGTTGTCCTCTTGGTGGAACCCTTGACTGTCTGCCCAGTAGCGAACCTGCAATGGAGGTATATTATTCTATTTAAATTTTCGATTGACTGCAAGTACAGAGGATTATATAGAAATAAGTATTATAATATAATTAAGTCTTTAGGCTTCCTCGATAAGTGGACTAGCCAAAACCAAAAGAACTTTCCAATTAGAACCATTAGTGCGTCGAACCATAGACATTCTTCAGCTTTATATTATTAATTTAAAAAATATGTAGATTAAAAAGTATACCTTAATATCGTTGTCTCCCGATTTGTAAGTGTAAGATCCGGCAATATCTCCGGAACGAACTCTGTTCTCAATTTTAGCGGACTCTGGTGTCTCGTACCCGTATGCGTATGCGCCTAGACCGTCTTGACCGTGAAATTGGTTTGCATTGTATACCTTAAAATATGTGAAAAACAAATATGCAATGAAAATCGTAGGATATTATATTACTTCAGAAGTCAACAGTTATATATAATGATTTTATATCCGATGCACATTTAATCCTTAAATCATCATTATTTAAATTATGTAATATTATAAGTGTAATTTACTTACTCCATGTACATAAAAGTCTTGGATTCAAATTGATTACTAAACTGTCAATTTTCAATTTTATATTAAAAATATTCTCTGATATGCAGGTATAATGAACAATGTGAAAAGTATTCTTTTTATTTTGTCATTAGTCCTTTTTTTACGCTGTATCCCGTACACAGCAGGGTAGACAAAGGGAACTTCTGAGCCAGAGAACCAGAGCGAAGAAATGAAAATATAAATTTAAATAAATATTTCATTTCTGGGAGTGGGGATCGAACCCAATACTAGTCGCGTTTACAGTCACACCTGCACCTCATTTAGCCTTAATTTTTTTTAAATAAAAAAATATATCATTAAAATGTATTATACCTCTTCAACATAGTCGTCGGGGTTTTCGATCTCATGTCCATTCTTCCAGTAGTGGCCGAGAGTGGGACCGGCATCAGCGGTGCGAAACCTGGGGTCATTGTACTTTACCTGTATAATAAATAAAAATATTCATAGAACATAATACATTATAATTTCTGTATATTATAAGTGAGATGATTGTCAGAGGGAAAATGAATGTATATAACAGTCACCTCTTTCTTACTTTTTACTTAGCTCGTGTTAGGCCTTCAAAGCTCAAATCTTTATCTTTTTTCAAAACGCTTCGTCGTTTTTTTTAATGTGTTGGATATAGTGTCAATAGCAGAATTATTAAATATATATGCTATGTATACTAGAGGGCGCGCGCGACTTCGCCCACTTATTTGCACCCTTAGGGGTGAATTTTAAAAAACCACGAAACACGTGTTCAATAAAATATTTTTAACAGTCTGAATTTAAATTTTTATAATAATCGGTGGCAATTTAAAGATTCGTTCATATAAACTTTCAACCCCTTATTTGAACCCTTAGGGGGTGAATTCTAAAAAACCATGAAACACGTGTTCAATGAAATATTTTTAAGTCTGAATTTCAAATTTTATAAAAATCGGTGCCGATTNTATATATATATATATATATATATATATATATATATATATATATATATATATATATATATATATATATATATATATATATATATATATATATATATATATATTATAGCTTCGCGATGTATCCCGCACATAGCAGGACAGGCAGACGGAACCTGGGGACCAAGTGTTAAGACACTTCGTACCCATTAAGACAGTTACTCTCTTTCCGCCGAATTTTTGAGGCATTGCGTGTTGAGTGGCGGAACCTAACGCCGCGCTTTACCTCGTTACTATTAAATATTTAATATTCTTGAGTGTCCTTCGAACCCATACCCTGTCGCGTTTACAGTCGCATGCTTGGACCTCTGCATCACGTCATCTCTGGCCAGGTAAGACTATATTTATGTATATACAATTAAATAGCTCTTTAAGGAGAATTACATATTTACTAATCAGTTTATGAATATTCAATGTATACAAAACATACATGAGAACATAATATTTCCACGTATAACTAACCAAAGGCAATACAGCTGTTCTTCCGGCAAGCTTGGGCTCAGAGTAGGGGGGGTTGCTGATGTACTTCTGAGCGTCTTCCGGTGACAGGTCCAGTTCGAAGATCTTGGGTCGTGGGGCAGCCGCCGCTAGCGCCACCTAGAATTAAAAAAGTTACATAAGCGTATATATATTATAAAAACAATAGCGACCTAAACGCAGCTTCTATCGCTAATTATAAAATTATAAAAATACTTTACATCACGCTGTATCACGCATATAGCAGGGTAGGCAGAGGGAACCTAGTGTTAAGACACTCCGTTCCCCACTTTCTGCCGAATTCTGGAGGCACTGCGTGTTGAGTGGCAGAACTCAACTCCGAGCTTTGCCTCGAACCAAGAGCGAAGAAATGGAAATATAAATTGAAGTAAATATTTCATCTCCTCGAGTGGGGATCGAACCCACAACCAGTCAGTTTTACAATCACACTTTGTGCCACTGCGCCACGACTGGCCTCAATTGTAGCCTATGTATTATTTGGATAAGCTACATTATTGTAAGGTTTCATCTGAATCTGCTCAGTAGTTTTAGCTTTAAACTCACGATCATTCATTCACATTAATAATTTATAGGATAGTATAGGATGGAAAATGATGGTTATTTCACTATGGCGATACAGTGGCAGGTTAATACATTTTTAAAATACAGTCCCTACCTCTACTATACCTAAATGTTAGTTTTTAGATATTTTTTTGTTACATTACAATTATGTTGAAATTACGCGGGAAATCGTTTACTATCTGTGAAACAAGAAGGAACCGTCGTCGTGCAGATTTTTAAAAGAATCTATAAGGTAGCAAAAACATCGGCCCTCACATTTGCCGCATTAAAAATCTGGCGCACTATACTTCAGCCTACTCAGTCTGCTAGTGGTTCCACCTGTCTTGTCCTATATCTCTTGGAGAAGGTCGACATCGCAATAAACAACTGACTGATGGCTACGAGCTTGTTATGCGGTGCCTAATAATATAATATATAATAATACTATAAACAAATGGCTTCACGCTTTTTCCCGCAGTGCAGGGTAGGTAGAAGGAACCTTTTTGAGACATTGTGTGTTGAGTGTCGAAACTCGATGCCGCGCTTTATCCATCAGAGCGGAGATATGAAAATAATTTAAATATAACCATTCCGTCGAGTGGAAATCGAATCTATAATCATCGTGTTTTACAGTCAGAGGCTGTCTCAATTCGCCACGACGCGACGGCCTTAAATAGCTGTAAAATATATTTTTCTAACGAATGCTCTCAAATGAACAAATTCATTAGTCTGTGTACATATTGTTAAGTAATATGCCAATAATTTATTATTATTATGCATAAATAATATAATGTAAATAATGAAATTACGTAACGTTAGATACGTAGTAATCAAGTTCGTTCTTATCCGTTATTGAAAATGAATATTCGGCTTATAAAATTGATAGTAAAATATATGATTATACAATTGATATGATTATATATATTTTGTAGTATCCTTTATACAGCAGCGTAGGCAGAATAAGCCAGCGAATGGTTGTAACGCAATTCAATTTCCACTAGGGGGAATAAATTATTGTCGTTTCCACCTTGTGGTACGAAGACGAAATGGTGTGTTGAGTTCCGAAACTTGAAAAAAATACCGTGAATAATACTATGAAAGAAAATTTCAAGTTTATTAAGTAAAGAAATGATTTTAATGTTAATTTAAATTGCCTCGCCATGCCATGATCGCCGTCTTTGTAACGTATTTTATTCATAAACCTGTTATAAATATTACGTCTTTTTTTTAAGTTATAATATAATCGTTAATATATTTTATTACGACAATAAATATTAGATGTCAGAATTAATGACTTTCTATTCGTTGTATTATAAGAACATGGTTTAAATGAATTATTTGATAAAACGACGATTAATAAAATAACATTTTAAATGTATTATAAATACGAAACTCTATTATTATGTTAAAAAAACCTACAAATAAATCACTGTATCGTTTTTGGCTTTTTTTTAATTTAAACATTTTTGTACCTTTGTCCTATTTTATAACCTAAAATAATATATAAATACTTATGTATTTAAGTATGACGTATGTAATATATCGTTTGGCTACAAATACAGCACGACTGTGGGTTTGATGTCCACTCGGGGAATAAATTATTTTCGTTTTTTCCCTCTGATAACAAGACAAACCACCACTCATCACGCAATGTCTCCAAAATTGGGCGGTACGTGGGGAACTGAGTGTCTCAACACTACATTCCCTCTGCCTACACTCTGCAATATAAAAAAATATTATATATAATTGTATAATATATATAATTTGTAGTGTCAGTCCTACTGGAAGCTACCGTCTCAAAAAGCAGTTCTGCAGAGAAGCCGGCAAGAAAATCAACATTTTTAATCATTCTTTTCAATTCAATTCTGTTACATACTATATAGGCGGATATTTTAAGCATTTGTTACGCATTTTAGTGATTCATTGTCAAATGTATGTTAAATGAGCTAATATGACATTCAAGATATTAATAGATAGATGTACAATGTAGTGTTATTGTATGTGATAATTTAGTTATTTGATACGTATTTTGTAAAAATATAGCGAACTATTTATTTTTATTGAGGCCAGTCGTGGCGCAGTGGCACAAAGTGTGACTGGAAAATCGACTGATTGTGGCTTCGATCCTTACTCGAGGAGATTAAATATTTACTTAGATTTATATTTCCATTTCTTCGCTCTGGTGTCGAGGGAAAAACGCGGCGTTGAGTTCTACCACTCAACACGCTTTGCCTCCAGAATGCGGCAAAAAGTGGGGAACGGAGTGTCTTATTACACTAGGTTCCCTCTGCCTACCCTGCTGTGTGCGGGATACAGCGTAAAGCTTTTTTTTATTAGTTTTGTTACTTCATTACTATCCCACTTTTAATACTTCATGTTTATAATGAAGACTTGTTATAATGGAGTATATATTTATAAGTTACTTTTTCAAGTACTGTAAACATGATTCTCTGGGCGGTTTCTTTTTGGAGAAATTAGACGAAAAGAGCAAAAACTAGGTTCACGTAAATATTCTTTTCGAATATTTTTTATATTATATATTTATTAATATAATCATTTAAATTCTAAAATATCTCGTTATATAAGTAAACGCTTATAAAAAGTAAAAACAATAACTTATTCAAGCGATTGAAATGCAGTTACTTCAATGTTAATACATTTTATATTATTCATTGGCAAAAAGTTTTTTTTTCTTATCTCTCACATTTAGAAAGGAATGACACCATCCTTGTTTACTAGACTATTTAACTAATATTTAATTGCTATTCGTATTGGCGGTATAATCTACAGCTACGGCTTCTCTATAAGTCTTTCGTCTCTTCCACTCTCGTCAACTTACTCATCCTCCGACGGATTTTCATGCGTTTTACGTAACCTTCTTTCTGTACTTCTTTACTACTAAAATTATAAATAATTCGGTTTTAAACTGGAGTTGGTTGGACTTGGTTTTCAATATAAACATTCTATTTAGGCGTTACATACATAGGTAACGCCTAAATAGAATGAGGCCAGTCGTGGCGCAGCGGCACGAGGTGTGACTGTAAACCGACTGGTTGTGGGTTCGATCCCCACTCGAGGAGATGAAATATTTACTTAAATTTATATTTCCATTTCTTCGCTCTGGTGTCGAGGTTAAGCGCGGTGTTGAGTTCTGCCACTCAACACGCAATGCCTCCAGAATTCGGCAGAAAGTGGGGAACGGAGTGTCTTAACACTGGGTTCCCTCTGCCTACCCTGCAGTGTGCGAGATACAGCGTGAAGCTGATTTTATATTTTACATACATAGGTTTATACTATAATATGATTCATCATATAATTATTTATAGATATATACATTTATTTACTAAGCAAGATCCGCATTTAAATATATCGGTGACACGAAACGATTTTATTCGTGACCGGACATCGGATGATCATACAAAGTTTGTCCAGCAAACTTTACCTTGGAATGATGATGTTATATTATCTTATATTGCACTAGAGGCCGCGCATGGCTTCGCCCGCTTATTAGGAGTGAATTCTAAAAAAACGACGAAACACGTGTTCAANAAAAACCATGAAACACGTATTCAATGAAATATTTTTAAGAGTCTGGATTTAAAATTTTATAAGAATCGGTACCAATTTAAAAAAAAATCCATACAAACTTTCAACCCCTATTTCATCCCTTTAGGGTTAAAATTTGTCAAAATCCCTTCTTAGTGGATGTCCAGAATATGAAAATAAACATCTGCCCAAATTTCACGTTTCTACCATCAGCGGTTACGGCTCTGCGTGCGTCTTACCTCAGTCAGTCAGCACAAGTCCTTTTATATATATAGATTAGAGGCATTGCGTGTTGAGTGGCGGAACTAAACTCCGCAAATAATGTCATATTTATACTATGCCGTTTTTGTTATTAATATCATATATATTTTTATGCGATTCTTTAAATGTCTATTTTACCACAGATATCCAACAGATTTGAACGTTATCTACTTATTATTTTGAATATTAAAAAAAATCTATACCTATTTTATAATATTCAGAAAAAAATATTATCGATTCAACAATAACATTTATTTTTAACATTTACTTGCTTGCTTTACGACTATTCTTACCTCTAGGCTGTTATTTTATCGATTTATTTGAATAAATACGTTTTTCTGAAATTTAGTATACAGAAAAAGTCGTACACTAAATTGATTTCTGAATTCTACTGATATTATAAATGTGAAAATTTGTGGGGATGGATGTTTGTTCCATTTTCAAGCGAAAACCACTAAACGAATTTAGATGAAACTTTACAGTAATATAGCTATATCAAAATAACACATATGCTACAATTCATGTTAATATTTTGTATAATTTGGCTATAATAATAAGTTTAAGAAGGCGAAGCCGCGGGGTAGCAGAGTAGCGCGTGGGTCGTTAGTATTATATTAAAACAAAAAAGAACAAGTATTATTTATATTTTATACATGTAAGGCCTGGAATGTAATGTTGGAAATACCCTAATCTGTTTTTATACAATTTTGTTTTTACGCTATCGAATTAATTATATACGTTTCCTTAAATAACGTTTCTATAATTACTTACAATACGATACGATACGTCTCTTTGTAAACAGTTTTTTACTTGACTGTTCATCTATTATAGATAATATTTTTTATATACCCACTTAGAATATATTTTATTTCTAAAAATATAACATTTATTATATATATTTATTATACAGGGTGGAAGAGGCAGCGCTCCATTTACGGAAACAGCATATAGGGTAAAATATTTCAAACCTATACCTAAAGAAATTAATCAAGATGCCTCAACAGTTTGGACGTAGGATTTTTTTTTCATTTCACGATTTTTATCCATACCTGTATTTCGTGTGACGCGATTACGTATAGATCCCAATAACATAAACACTTACTACTACAAAAATACTACTAAAGGTTAAACAACTTTGAACTTTATCGCCAATACATACGACTCGATTTCGAAATGAGGCGTGTGCGGCGGTGTTCCTTTGATAGGTTTATGTGTGCGTGCGTCATCCTTACAAATGGCGTTTTGTTTTAAAATGACAATTTTATTATTTATTTTGTTTGAAAAAAAAACTTTTTCATTTTTGGGAATTTATTTTTTTCTGAATTATATTAGGCTTTTATAGAGTAGTTAAAACTGTGGTTTCATTTAATGTGGTGCTGACACTTCCACTCTGTATATATTATATATATTAGTATGTTTATTGTATATTGTGTCTGTTTGTCTGTCTGTCTGTCAAGAGCCTTTATCTCAGGAACGCTTGGAGATCTGATATATACTCAGATCTACGACCTCATGATTTCCTGAAAAAAATGTACTTCTACATTTACTTAAAAAAAGATATGTATTGTAAAAACTAGTATTAACTAGGTAGCAAAATTTGGTATTAAAGGGCTCTGGCTAAGTAAAGCTTGAATTTCAGAAAAACCTCGAGATCTCCATTTAATGCCATGCTTGCCCGAGTTGGATTCGAATCCATTACCATCACGCTTTCAATCAGATGTCCATTGCACCACGATAAAACATGATTTTTTAGCTTCGCACATAGCAGGGTAGGCAGAAAGAACGCGTGAACCTAGTGTTATGACACTCCGTTCCTATTAAAAATCTGTCCGTTCTCCTCTTTTCGCCGAAATATCGGGGCATTACATATTGAATGGCAGAACTCAACACCGCTCTTTATCTCATTATTAGGGCGAGGGTCTCATTATCCTAATATGGAAACGAACCCACAATATCTCATTCTGTATATATATTCTATACGTATACGGAAGAACACAAAGTTACATTTTATATTTTAATCAAATTGATATAATATATTGTTTGAAACTTCAGAGACAAAAACTTTGTAAACAAGCAATTAAAGTGTTTTGAACACGATTAACTTTTAAATTTTAAATTGTTGAATCTGACGTAGTCACTGTTTTGAAGTGATTTTTTTTTATATTTCACAACACATATGAATATATTGTCACTTTTGTTCAAGAGCTGACTATTATTAAGTTAAAATTAAAATTAAATTAAATCAGCTTCACGCTGTATCCCGCACACAGCAGGGTAGGCAGAGGGAACCTAGTGTTAAGACACTCCGTTCCCCACTTTCTGCCGAATTCTGGAGGCATTGCGTGTTGAGTGGCAGAACTCAACGCCGCGCTTAACCTCGACACCAGAGCGAAGAAATGGAAATATAAATTTAAGTAAATATTTCATCTCCTCGAGTGGGGATCGAACCCACAGCCAGTCGATCTTGCAGTCACACCTCGTGCCGCTGCGCCACGACCGGCCTCTATTATTAAGTTCAAATGGTAAAAGTATATTGCATGATCTATAAATGTAATAAAAACATCAGTAATTTTTCTATTATATAAAAAAGTTTTGTATAAGTTATTTTTAAATGTTACCTGCATTTAACAATGAAAAATTAAGAATATCGTGTATGTATGAGGAAGCACTGTCACAAGTAATCGGTGTCTATTTCAAAATTAAGACTTGATATGTCTAATATGAAGCTCCCAGAGAACAGCTAAACTATAATAAAAAAAGTGGATCGTGGAAAGACGGAAGTGGAGGAGTTTAACGCCATAATTAAAGAACTGAACTGAATATATAATTAGAGCAGTTAAACTATAATACTTATAAAAACATTATATAAGTTGCCGTATTTATATACGGCACTTTGGTAAAAAATATTCAACGAGTTCAATATTTTTGTTAACATTTAAAAAAAACAAGACTCCAGAAATTCAAACCTGGAACGCTGAAGCTTTCCAATGACAAAAGTATTTTAAAATTCTTATCCATAAGGCACAAAGCAATGCAAGTATAGCCGATGAATAATAGTTTCAGAAGCAACAGCGGGGTAGGCAGAGGGAACCTAGTGTTAAAACACTCCCCTAGTTTATTATATGATTTTTCTTAACACGTGGACTACAATATAGCATTGTAATACAAACGACCCGTTACAAAACAAACCTATATGTAGATACTATTTACGTTATCTATATTCTATATTTGAATTAAAAAGCGATGCGACCATATGAGACAATGTGGCTCAATGAGGCAGCATCTGACAGTCAATGCGATTGTTAAAGGTTCCTACTTGGAGGAATGGCTATATTTAGTTTATTTCCATTTCTCCGTTTTGTTAAGCGCGGCGTTGACTTCCGCCACTCAACACGAAATTCCTCAACATTTCGGCAAAAAGTGGGGAATGGAAGTAACTGAATAGCGAACAGATTGTCTCAACTTCCCAGGTTCACTATGCCTACCCTGCTATGTGTGATATACAGCGTACAACAAAAATTAAACTTAAATAATTGCTGTCGCTATATTAATTCGGTAATACTTATATTTAAATTAGAATTTTAAGGAAACTCAAATAACACCTGCTGAATTAAAATAAAAGAATACATTTTATTCATCATTACGGATCATAAATAAAATTAATGTATCTTCTGAAGACAACATTAAGAACATTAGTAATTAAAATATACAATTTACCTATTAATTAGTACTTAAAAACAACATGCAAGCAAATCTTAACAACGGGTTTAATATGAACAAGTATGTTTTTACTTTTTATATTTAAATATATATTCTTTTAATAAAATGTAGATGCATCTTATTTTAATTTATAAATTCATAATTATACACGCTGTATCCCGCACACTGCATGGTAGGTAATGTTAAGACCCCGGTTCCCCACTTCCAATTTTTTTATTAAAATGTCAAATTATTCCTTCTTTATTCAATTAGGCCACTACAAGATACATAAAAATATCAGTCGTGTCAGTTCTAAAGGAAGCAACCGCTGTGACGAAGGCAGTTCTGGGAAAATTGGGAACGAAATGACTGAACTAATAAATTAATATAATTATTAAAACGGATGAACTCACACACACACACACAACGGCATCTCAAGATCGCTCTCATAGTTGAGAGCAGTTTATAAATAAGGGCCTAAGTTCCTACTGCCTACCTTGCTATATGCTGGATACAGAGTGAAACTAAAAAAATGTATTAGGTATAATTCAAATTGGTATAATCTTAGAAACCGTTGAACAAATTCCGGCAACGCTGTACACATATAATATATTATGTAAATTGGCAAAACGGGATTCCGCTTCAAGGACAAGGTCGAATTAATTATGACCTCTCATTGTACGTTGTAGGTCTTAAATAAATATGTAAATTTGAGAAATGTCTAGACGATATCTTCCTTTTATGTATGTAGGTACATATTAAATTAACTTAAATAATAAAAACACACAAAAATGAGTCTAGTGTAGTGGACATCGTCTGCTTGTTAACGTGATGGTTGTGGATTCAATTCTGCCTTGATGGAATATATTTTCTTCAGAGGGTGAATATAGTATTAAGACACTCTCATAAAGACACTTTCTTTCTCCACTTTCCGCCGAATTCTAAAGACATTGCGTGTTGAGTAGCGGAATTTAACGCAACGCTTTGCCTCGTTACCAAAGCGAGGAAATGAAAATATTAAATATTTCATTTTCCAGTCGCAACTGGCCTCAATGAATGAAGAATGGAATATATAATACTTAAATTATTTTCTTTTTCTGTTTGGACATACGGAATGCCTCGCATTTGGGCTAAAAATATTATAGAAAAACGGAATGTTTTAAAATTAGGTTTTAACTAAATGCAATAAACCATAAATAAATGTATAAAATACAAAATATTTTATTTCTTTTTGGTTAGTAATTGTGGTCCCAAAGAGTGTGAGAGACCGTGAAGATTCTTGGTCATCATAGCCCATTTGAACAATGGAATATATGTAACATTTCGCCACTCTAAACTTTGTAGTCTTGCGCATGACCAGTCGTGGCGCAGGTGCGCAAAGTGTGAGTGTAAAATCGACTGGTTGTGGGTTCGATTCCCACTCTAGGAGATGAAATATTTACTTAAAATGTATATTTCCATTTCTTCGCTCTGGTGTCGAGGCAAAATACGGCGTTGAATTCCACCACTCAACACGCAATGCCTCCAGAATTCGCCAGAAAGTGGAGAACAGAGTGTCTTAACACTAGGTTCCCTCTGCCTACCCTGCTGTGTGCGGGATACAGCGTGAAGCTGATTATTATAGACATGACGTGTCTTATATCGGCAAAGAGCAGCGTTGAAGTTCGCAATCTAACACTCAATGTCTCGAAAATTGGATGAAAACTGGGAAATGGAGTGTTTTAAGCTTAATACTAGGTCCCCTCTGCTCCTTTTCTTAATGAGGCGAAAACAAAACAGTGACTTGCCACTAAGAATAGATACCTACGTTGAGTATCAATTACTATCATTAATCAAACTATGAGCCTTGAAGACAACCAAAAAAAAAGCACGTACTGTGTCATGTTTAACGGAATATATGATTGATATAAACAAAACAAAAAAAGATCATATCAAAGTCAATTCACTGTTTTTATTGCAAAAATAATTATAATTTATTACTGAACTAGTGTCACCGCGGCGCATTGGTTCAGATTCTGACTGCAGACATAATGGTTGTGGGTTCGATGTCTATTCGGAGGAATTAAATAATTTCATTACCCCGCTCTGCGAGACATAGACTGCGGCGTTGAGTTACGCAGTGCATTTTTTTATTATTATTATCATATAAGAATCAATTAGTATATAATGATTATATCATCTTATAATGCCTAACTCAGTTTGTTGACCTTCAATATGACCCGGATCGAATGAAATTGATACACCAAATTAATAAAGCTATTAGAATGCATTACACATCATTTTTCACACAAAAAAAGAAATAATGTAACTTATATACCATAAATATATATGTAGACAAGTACCGTGGAGTAGAACATGCTTGACTGTATGAGATTGTTGTGAGCTTGAATTGTTCTAGGGGATTTTAATATTATAGTTTAAGAAATTTTTTATAAGCTTATATACGCTATAGCAGGGTAAATATAGGGAAGCTAGTGTTAAGAAACTATTCCTCAGTCACGGCCCAAATTTCGAGACACTGCGAATAGAGTAGCGAAACTAAGCGCCCCGCTTTTGTTTTTTTTCGAGCAAATGAAAATATTTTTTATTTCCTCAAGTAAGAATTGAAACCACAAGAGTCACTTTACAGTCAGACTGTGACACTGCTATGGCGACCTCAATGACGGTAACAATAAATATTAGGTGATTTTAAACAACATATAATGTCTCTTTTTTCAGATCAAACAGATCAAAATCACTTATTCTTTATTTATTGAACAAAATACAGAAAGTGGGATAAGATAAAATCTAATATAAGTAAATCTTTAAAATCGAATATAAGAAAAAATGTTTGTACATAAAAACTAATTAAATAACAAAAAAATTGTGTAATTGTCTACCTATTTAGAAATATTCTTTAACACTTACTTTAATATTTCAAAAAATAGATAGCTATAGCAAATGCCATAATCTATATCTATAAAAGGACATGTACCTGACTGACTGAGGTAAGACGCACGCACAGCCGTAACCGCTATGCGTAGAAACGGGAAATTTGGATAGATGTTTATTTTCATAATCTGGACATCCACTAAAAAGGGATTTTGAAAAATTTTAACCCTAAAGGGATGAAATAGGGATGCAAAGTTTGGTATGGAATTTTTTTTTAAATTTAAAGTTCAGACTCTTAAAAATATTTCATTGAACACGTGTTTCATGGTTTTTTAGAATTCACCTCCTAAAGGTTCAAATAAGGGGTTGAAAGTTTATATGGAAAAATCTTTAAACCGCCACCGATTTTTATAAAAATTTAAATTCAGACTGTTAAAAATATTTTATTGAACACGTGTTTCGTGGTTATTTTAGAATTCACGCCAAAGGGTGCAAATAAGCGGGCGAAGCCGCGCGCGCCCACTAGTGTCATATAAAAATATATTTCATTGACATTGAAACATATAATCATGAACTCTACGAGAAATCTCTTCTCACGTACAGATTTAACCGGTTTTAAGATAATATTATAACTTTGTCTATAATAAGCCACCATGTTTTAATTGTAATAATACTGTTCGAAAAAAAACATGTTCTGATATTTTATTTAAATAAAATCTTAAAATACTGATAACGTAAAAAATATAATAGTTGAAAATATTTATAGCACAAAATTTATTTATTCAATAAAATTTTTAAATGAAGTATTTGTCACCGATCTAGGTAATTTAGTATATTTTTACTTTTGCTACGCAATTTTAACCTGTGAGAAAAAAAAATACACATAATATATGTCATAAGTTATATTTCCATTTCTTCGCTTTGGTGTCGGGCCAAAGCGCGGCGTTGAGTTCCGTCACTCAACACGCAATGCTTCCAGAATTCGGCGGAAAGTGAGGAACGGAGTATCTTAATACTAGGTTCTCTCTGCCTACTCTGCTGTGTCTGGGATACAGCGTGAGGCTGATTTTCATTTCTTTAATAGATGTATAATAGATACGTTTGCTTGTAAAAAAGCGTTATTTTTTAAAGAAGTCAACATTTTTATATAAACTTTTTTACGTATAGATGATTCTTATACTCTAAAGCCTATAAATGTTGACATTATTGCAAAATGTCATGAAACATCAAAATTTCTGTGAATTCTGTGTCATATTTTAAGTATTTAATATTCCAATATACGTAAATGAGGACAACAACAAATCCTGAACACGTAAGTAAACTAGTATTTATAATTTTATTAATTTTGTGAGAAAAAATATTTTAATGTTATGTCACTCCACTTTCGACATTTCTAATAATTGTGAATTCGTTGCATTGTCGGAACTCAACGCCACATTTTATTTACCTAATTCGAGATTTGATTCTACAATCATCGTTCTTTAAAAAGCATTTCAACTAAGCAACACTTATAATTTTAATCCCTAACAGAAAAAAAACTCCATTTAAACATGATAAGGATTATTTATCCCTAAAACTCTACCTCCCACGTCGATAAAGTTCTTATAATATATAAAAACTTTTAGTATTGTTCGTCTCATCTTTCAATATTACATTTATCAAAGTCTTATATAATTTTTAATGATTGACTCAAATTAGGGCTTTATTATGTAAGTATTATGAATTTTACTCTAACCTTTTAGAGATATTTGATTGCACACAATGTATATATAGCTTATTTATAGCTTAACGCTGTATCGGGCATGCAGAGGGAACCTGGTGTTAAGACACTCGTTAACAGAACGAGGAAATGAAATATAATTTAATATTTCATTCCTCCAAGCGGGAATCGCAATCGCAACACGCGCGTTCACAGTCCCACTCTTGTGCCCCTGCGCCACGACGTTCTCTCTCATTAGGAATTCAATTTCAAATAAGGAGAATATTTATATACTTAGATCTAATAAGACATAATACTTGACTTGACTGTAAACGGGACAGTTGTGGGTACAATTCTCACTCGGCGAATTTTTTTTTATTTTTCTCTCCTTAAGAATTTGGCGTTGGGTCCTAATATAAAATCTTAATATAATAATCCTAATATAAAATTGGGTGGTGCGTGGGGACGGAGTGCCTTAACATTAGGTTCCATAACTCTGTATGTCTAAATTCTAACTGTAACTTTAGTAAAATCGCTATTTTAGACTATATTTAACCCAAACTGAAACTGAATTGCGAAGTCCATAAAAGAATATTTTATGAATAAGTTCTCTTCACGTATCCTGTATGATACGGCAAATACTACGAAATAAAAAAAAATAAAAATTATTACTTTAAGCTGGAATTTCCCTTAAAACAAGTTTATATATTTCCGTCAGCTCGCAAGAAATTCCCTTCATTATACTCGTATATGTATTCATGTATGATAATTGACAGCTACGCTGGGTTTGCAGCCCGACAAAAAAGGGTATAATAGTTTTATAGAAGACTACCACATTTATAATATACATTTATAATACATATATAGTAGGTAGCTTACGAGGCGTTTTATTTCAAAGTAAGCTTTTATCGTTGTTTTTAACTGCAATTTTTTAATAATTGCATTTTTATATTAATTAATTTATTGTATTGTATTTATGAGAATGTCATTACATAAAAATTTTACTGATCACAGTCTATACGTGAAAGATATACGGAGTAAACTATTGTAGTGGTCATTTATCAATATAATAGAACCCAAAACATACATTTTAAAAAAACTCAGTTTGTCTGTGCATTCTTATCTCAGAAACGACTTAAACTATTTAAATACAGTTTTTACCGTTTCTTGGTAAACTTTCCTTAACATTTAGCGTATGTTTTATTAGTAAAAATAAATAGTTATACCTATTTAAAATATTTTGTTATACAAAATTGCTATAAAATACGAAGTCACTATAAGCCCGTATAGATAGCACGAAATCAATTCGGAATAGTAAATAAAAAATCGTGAAGTTCAAACGGACGAAGCCGGGAGCGAGTCTCTAGTTCCCAATATTTTACAAGCCGGATCCGAACCTACAAATGTATACAGTAAAATACATCCATATACTACGTACTATAAGAATATGAAGTCTTCGATAATAATTATTTTTTACTAAAGATAGCCTTAGGTTAGCCTTTGAAAAGATTTTTGCCTTAAATTACTAAAATAACTGCATTCTAAGGTGTTTAATAATTTCAATTTGAAATTGTATATTTTCATTTTATACGAGCAAACCAGGAAACTAATAAAACAATATATTCAAAGATTTCTATAAAAACGAATTAAGAGGATACTTCCTAGTACATATTAACATTGATATATTATAATAAAAACATCATGACAAAGATTTCTAATTTTGGTAGTACCTACATATGCAAAGGTAGTCGCTTCACTTCCCATACGGGGATTGTTTCTCGAAAAATCTTATTAGAGCCTTATAAATAGGGTTATCCACATAAGGCAGGGCAAGAAGCGTCATAAAAAATGTCTAATGCCTATAATTTAATTAATTTAATATATTTATAATTATTTTATTGCATTAATAATAATATTCAAATTGACTAATTTTTGAATTTATGAAGTATGATTCTATAAGATATCCAAAAAAGTAAAGACTTTTTGTAATATCCAATTAAATATTTAAAATATTTAAGTTTTTCACTAAAATATTTTTAAAAAACTATTTTAAACTATTTAATATAACTGAGAATTATATAATAACTGTAACAGTTTATTTTTATAAAATCACTCGAAACAGAGCAAAATATAATAAAATATAAGAAAAAAATTACTTACAAAAATCGCCACAAAAGTTCCGACACGCAGCATTTTTCTATTTTTTCAATATAATATGTACATATATTCGTCTCACGAGAATACTAAAGTCAAAATAATGTAGAATCATTTGAGCGCATCTTCTATATACAGCCTCCGATGACGTCATCACCCCCTTTGCCCCTCGAAACCTGTTAGGTGCTCATCTCCACGAGTTTTGGCCTTTCCTCGTATTCCATTGAGGAATTATTGGAAATATAGACATAAATGGTCTTTACAAGAAGCGATGTATACAAAAGTCGTTTTATGAATTATTTACGTTTCATATTTACGCTTATTTATAATTTTCTGTCAGTACTCTTTGTTTTGTAGTTATAGTTGTATGTTATGATTTTACAACCATATTTATAATCCTTAGTGACGATATAGTGTAGCGTAGTTTTTTAATATATATTTTTTCTCATAGAATACGATACTTGTGTATAACCACGTCATGTGTGTGAAGTCAGTCCCTCTCGTGTTTAAGTGGAATTCGAAGTTATATTTAAATAGTTCCAAAACCATAGCGTTTGATACTCCATTCTCTCTTGCTACCTCGCTAGGGATGCAGCGTAAGGCTAAGTTAATTTTTTTTAGCTCCTCGCTGTATCTCGCACTTAGCATGGTAGGTAGAGGGAACCTGGAAATCTAATATTAAGACACTCTGTTCCCATTAAGACACTTCCATTCTCCACTTTTCGCCCAATGCTGGAGGCACTGCGTGTTGAGTGCGGAGAGCGAAAATGAAAATAATGAAAATATTATATACATATATCAATCCCTTGACTTGCCATCTTCACTATGACGGTAAAAATTCGTAGTTGAAAAATTTGCTTGAAGATGCAATGTATGTAGGTCTTGGTAAATCATATAAATATATAAGTATATATTTTTATATGTTATAATATTTTTAGCGTCGGGCCAGTCGTGGCGCAGGGCCATAAAGTGTAACTAAAACGAAATATTTATTTAAATTTGTATTTCCATTTCTTCGCTCTGGTGTCGAGGCAAAGCGCGACGTTGAGTTCCGTCACTCAACAAGCAATGCCTCCAGAATTTGGAAAAATGGGGAACGAAGTGTGTTTACACTAGGTTCCCTCTCCCTACCCTGCTGTGTACGGGATACAGCGTGAAGCTGTCACGCTATACTATACGCCTATAACAGGGTGGTAGAGACTTAGTTATAAGACTCTGCTTTTATTCTGCTTTAAGAAAATAATTCATTCCTTCGAGTGGAAATCAAACCCACAACCGTCACGCTTACGGTCGCTGTGCCACTGCGCCACAACGGCCTCTAATATTTAATTTATATGGAAAAAGTCGTAATTCTTGTAAAAGCTACAAAAGTCTGATATGATTTGTTTATATATTGTATTTTTTCCTAAATAATCAAAAACATTACATATTATATAAAAACATTACAATCAAAAACATTATTTATTTTTATTTTATTTATTACATTATGCTTCGTTAACTACTCAATATTTAAACTTAACCATTGTGAAACATAATTTAATGAAAATGATAAACTAAAACTAGTATTCGCGAGCTGTACGAAAGACAAAAAGTGAATTATGCCAATATTATCTCTGCTTATCCTGTAAAATATATAAATAAAAATCAGCTTCACGCTGTATCCCGCACACAGCGGGGTAGGCAGAGGGAACCTAGTGTTAAGACACTCCGTTCCCAAGTTTCTGCCGAATTCCTGCCGAAAGCCTCCAGCATTGTGTGTTCAGTGGCAGAACTCAACGCCGCGCTTAACCTCGACACCAGAGCGAAAAAATGGAAATATATAAAATGTTTAATGATAAAAAAAAAAAATTATAATATAAAATTAATTTTTTACCAAAAATAAAAACTGTTACTTGTTTCTCAAGTTTTCTGCTGAAATTTTCGTATTTTTTTTTCTACAGACAAACTGATCTGTGTCTGCCTTTTTATAATATTATCAATGTTTACGATGCCATTGGCATAACAAAAGCTATAAACCCTTGTCACTCACTGCCTTAAAATCATATTATTGAAAGTTTTTCATTGCCTTGTTAATATGAAATTCTTTATAAATTTTTAAGAAAAAAATGAACTTTTTTACCTGCTACCTTTAATCATTTAGGTTTTTCACATAAGTAACTTTTACACGTGACTTCACCCCCGTTGTTAACGCGTACCTTTAATTTATAGAAAGAAAGTCCCAGAGGTGAGGTGAGGTGGGCTCAGGTACAGCGCTATATACGTTGTCATAATATATTCTATAAGCTTCCCCGATAAATAGACTATCTAGATTCTTTCACTAGATTTTTTCATTCTTTTATTCTCGATAAAAGGGCTATCTTAAAAAAAAATTCACGCAGTCCTAAATTTAGCGCGTTTAACTAAACAAACTCCTTGCTTTATATAAAGTACGATTAGTATAGATTAGATATTGAAAAATCAAAGTTGTTTTTAAAAATTATAAAACAAGCGATTAAAGCAATGATAAATGAAAATAAACTCTACCTAATAACTAATGTATTGTTGGACCAAATTGGCGAAATGAAAATAATATAAGTAAAATTATTTAGAAGCCATTTGCCGCAGGTGACTGCAAACGCGACGGTTGTGGATTTGATTCCCGCCACTAAACAAAGGAAAGTAGAGAACGGACTATCTTATTAATTCTATAGGTTATGCACTGGACGAGATACAGCGTGTAATGTTTTTTATAGCTACAAAAATCATTAATTAATTAACGGGAACGGAATGTCTTAATCTTAGTTTCCCTGTGCCTACCCTAAGTGAACCTACAACCATCACATTTGCAGTCACACTTCCACCTCCCCACAATGTCGTCACATTTATGAAGGTTTGTAATAATTATTATATGCATAGTAATATACTATGTATAATATATAAAATAAATAACAATGTTTCTTATACCCTACGAAATAGTTAAACACACGTTATAGCAATGTGTGAATGATAGATCGCTTCCGTTACTTCCCGATATAATTTCCGTTATTTATGATGTAAAATAATTTAAGGTTTAATATTTGGTTTTTGTCTTCAATTTAAATTTCGGTACATTTTTTATATCCAATGAAACAGTCACTTATTAAGATCTACTCTGAAATGCACAATTCATAATTCAAATTCAAAGATTTTTTTTGGTATTTTTGATTTTATATGGTATTTTTAACTTAATGATGTGTCACAAACGCATCAAAGTACACAGAGGGACCCCGGGAACCTAGTGTTAAAACACTGTTCCACTTTCAGACATTTACGATCCCCACTTTTTATTTTAATTTCACCTGTATCCCGCATATACGGTGGAAACTTAATGTAATTATCTTAATTACTAAGAATATCTCTATCATATGTATACAGATTCTATTCAATTTACCGTCAATGTAACCCAGAAGTTCTACCAAGTGCAATTGGCAATGTCAATAACGATCTAGATACAATCTGTAATTGGAGTCTGTGTTCTGTACCACAAATGCAGCTTCACGCTTCACGAATTTACCTAAGAACCAACTTAATAAACTTGAACGAATTCAAAATCTAGCTGTTCCATTCATATCTCGTCTCCGCAAATATGATCACGTATCTCAATATCGTTCAAAGCTCAAATGGCTTTCTATACGGTTCACATTTTCTTATCCTCTTGCACTGTGTATTATTTCTTACTGCTCCGTCTTATTTGAAAGATTAATTTGTTTTCATTAAAACACCAGGAAATCCAGTTGGGCCATTGTGACATTGTGTACCGATTTTCATACTTATGTATGTATGACAAAAATATACGACCAGTCCTTTACAGTACAATCTATAAAACTGTGAAATTAACTACCTTTAAATATTCGGTAGGTATGCAAAATAGTTGTTATCATTTAAAAAAAGCTATAAGATATCACTCTATGACAATGTCTTAAGTAGTTTCTATTGACATTGAGTATAATATAAAAGTATGTAGGTTTGTATATTTGTATGTACGTGTATATTTATTTGTATTTATCATATATATTTTATTGTGTATTATCATCTATTAGTCTATGTATTGTATTATATTATAAATATTTATGTATCGATTTATTGTTATGTATTTGACTATAAGTACATAATATATAGGTATATTGTTTTTCTTTTTATATATNTGGGGATCAAACCCACAACCAGTCGGTTTTAGAGTCACACTTCGTGCCGCTGCGCCACGACTAGCCTGAATATAGTTTAGTTTTAGTGTAGTTAAAACCTTTTATTTGATTCCAGGGTGAATGCAGTAAATGGGTAAAAAATTTAGGAAGTCTGTATAAAAATGTCTTATTCATACCAATATACCCGTATGTATGTGATGTCATGTGTTTAATCTAATTTGTCACATCGTTTCTGAGAAAAAATATCTACTAATAACATAATCATTTTATTTTTTGATTCTTGCTTTCCTAATTTCAGCTGTACGGATATATAATACATTATCGTTATTTTACTATATAGGTAAATATAACTTTGATGAAATATATACTACACTTTTGAATATATTGTGAGAAATAGGATTGACGCTTTTAATAAAACACAGAAAATACGTTTCATTAGGTATTAGGCAGATATATATCTTTCGTCTTAATATTAAGAGTCGACAGTTTTTACATTCGGAATGTCTGGTCTGGTTGTGACTTAAACCTACGTCGGGTTTCTTTCCTCTTGGTGACGAAGATACTCCGTTCTCCACTTTCCTAAAATCTAACCTAAAACTCAGGCTCATCGCCTGTTCTGTCCTATCAAAGCGAGAAAATCTATATTTATTTTTATTACGTGTTTCTGATCAGGGTTAACAAGCAAAATTTGGCTGCTATTATTGCGGAACAGGCAAAAAATTGCTTAGTCCTCATAATAGTGAAGTCATAAAAATAAAGATTTTAAGGACGTTTAACTCCACACTATGGCCCGCATATATTCAATGTAGACAGAGTTTATCTAGTTTTAGGTTACTCCATTCCCCACGCACTGAACAATTTTCGAGACATTGCGTGATGATTGGCGGAACTCCACGCCGCACTTTGTCTCGTTAGCAGATCGAGAAAATGAAATTTATTTATTCCCTCGAACGCGAATCATAACTACATCCGACGACGAGGTTGTTCCGTTTGTTTTCCTTATTTCATTAAGTATTTTCAAAAGAATAAGAAAAGTATGTTTTAAATAATCGCTTCGTTCTCCTATTTTCTAATATATCTGGAAGATTAAGTGATGTGTGAGTGTGATTCGAAATAAACATCCGCCACGTGTGATATCATGTTATTTATTACAACCATAACTATAATAAATAATTTAGAACACAATATCAATAATGAATGAATCACTGCGATCAGATAAATACCGGAATAAAAATAACTTTTAATAAGCAGTAGTGCCAATATTGTAAGCAATAACTTGAATCGTTTAAATTATTCATCTTTAATATCTTGAGGTGATAAATCACTTCATTCACAAAATCTGTGCGTGGTCAATATTATCAATCACAAGTGCGGCGTAGAGTTCCGCCATTCAATAAGCAATGTCTTGAAAATTGGACAGAAACTGGAGAACAGAGTGTCTTAACACTAGATTACCTCTGTTTACCCTACTTTGCAGGAAAAAGCGTGATGCTGTTTTTTTACATATCGCAAAGCGAATTCAAGTAATTTAGTTAATAATTTGGCAAAACTGAAATGAGTATAGCGGATGTTACCTGACCTTCCACACCTAATGTGAATCAGCTTTGAAAACATTTTGCGTAATATTTTATCATATGAGGCTGTCGTGGCCCATTGGCACAGGAGTGTGACTGTAAACATGATGGTTGTGGTTTCGATTCCCATTCGGTGTGAAATATTTAATATTTTCCTAACTCGAAACGAAGTAACGAAGAATTCAGCGGAAAGTGGGGAACGGAAGTGTCTTAATGGAACAGTGCCTTAACATTAGGTTCCCGGATTACCTCTGCCTACCCTGCTGTATTCCGTACGGATACAGTGTAATATTACAGCGTGACATTATAAAAACAATACCGCACCTAGATTGTATTTTTTTATAACAGTAAGTAGGCTTAGACTAGGTTCTTTTTTTATTTTCTCGGAAGCATTTGTGTTGCCAAAAGATTGTATGTCGAGAAAAAACAGTGTGTTTTGTCTAAGAAACAAGAAAATTAAAATATTTTCCGAGTGGCAATCGAACCCACAGTCATCATATACATATATTCTGGCACTTGCCGCTACCTTGAAAATATGTCACAAACTGCGCAATATTTCATGTACCTATTTCGCACATTGTTTGACCGGTAGGATTTTTATTTTAAGGAAAATATAATATCTATAATACATATAAGTATTTATATTTCGACATTACTAAGAATAGTGAAATATCGTAATCTTATTAATCATACTCGTTTAAATATTTAAGGTGACCCTGAGAAAGTACCGGAGAGGTAATGCCTGTGAAGTCAGAAGTCGCAAGTTTAATTTCCGTGATGGCAAATATTTGTATCAGTCATTGTTGATCGTCGTCATCGAGTCGTGGTACATAATAAACACCGACGGTCGTGGTTCGATTCCCATTAGGGGGAACGAATTATTTTCATTTTCTTGCTCTGGTGACAATACAAAATGTGCGATATTGAGTTTTGCCTGTTAACATGGAATGTCTTTAAAGTTATACGGTATCTGAGTAATGAATTGTTTTAAGTTTATATTAGGTTCCCCCTATAGACAAACTGACACGGAAGAAAAATTATTTAAAGATCTACAGTCTAATCTTTTTTATATTTAGAACTGGAATATAGTTATAATTGTGTCACTCTTTTTTTCTTAGCAAGCGTCTTGATATTCGACACAAAAGTCCATTTAATAAAATCCAAACAAAAATTGCACTAACAAACTTTAAAAAAGGCCATATTTCATTATACAGATAGAAATGTCTAGCTTATTTTTATATGCCTATTTATATAACTCGAAGTAGGAAAAAATCTAGATTACTCCTACTTCGAAATTCGAGTTAGATAAATAGCTATATAAAAAGTATTACTTGAGCTTTACTAATTCGTTTCAGTTAAAAAGAATTAAACTAAAATATTTATTATTATATGTACAAATGATAAATTGAATTTATAATCCATTTCATGGTTGTAGATCATCTTAATAAATACAAAGCCAAATACTATTAAGTAAGTATACAAACTATACTATTAAGTATGCAAACTCTAAATTGAAAAGCTTAAGAGGTTTACAAAATGTTTCGTATATACCTGCGACTTTGTGTGTGTGTCCAATTTCTGATGAGCGACGGTTAAGGATTCAATTTCCATTTGAGGAAATGGGAATGATTATACTTTAAACTAAATTTTATTTACAACTTAGTCCTTGCGCACAATTCTGGGTTAACGGGAAGTATCCTATAAATTTTGATTATACGGCGAATGTCATACAAAATTAATTGTTTCTTTTCTTAAGGGACTCTATACATGGATATTTGATATGAATGGTAATGGTTTTTTCAGGCACTTAACAATAAAAACTCTTCAAAGGACAACTATGTGTGACGGTGATTATTAATTTATTTTTACTTATCCCACCGTAACTGTGGGGATTCGTATTGAGTAAATTAAATATCCTTATGTCTGCCCTTATGGCCTAAGATATGAATAAACATTATTTTTAAGATTGACCTTCTGTTATATAATATTTTACTTTAAAACATTTTACTTTAAAACATTCTCAGTCAAACGAAATCGGAATAAAATATTTCAAATGATGGCAACCTTTGCTTGCGGCCGTTATTTTCCAGGCAACCATGTGTTTTAGTGATGAGAAAAAATAAGTTTTAATTTGATATATAATTCATTAAAAAACACATGAGTTTAAATATTAACATTAAGTGACCTGTTTAAACCAGGCAACCCTGGGCTTGCGCAGACTGAGAGCTGGCAACCATTGTTTTTCCAATTCCTTATGCGATTTTCTTTCAAATGATGTGGGATTCACATAAAAACATATGAGTGCAATTTTCTTCAAAAACGAGTTACGAAAAACATTAATTAAAGGTGATTGCGGCAGGATTCTTTTAGGCAACCCTAGTGTAATCTATTCTACTTTCATGTATCATTCTTAAATATAAGTTTCATTAGAATTACTGATCCCTACATATTTAAGCAATGGGATCTCGGCCTATTATGTTACAAACTGGTGTTTAATGTCCGGCTAATCTAGTATGTATATATTATATATACAAAACTAGTTCAATTTGATGAGAACCCTAAATTTGAAAGTTTCTGTGAGATACTTTCCCGAGATGCGTTTGCGTGTAGCTTAAATTAAGATACATGACTGTAATTTATTAAATAAGTTTTGTTTATGTTATGTTATATATTTATCTCGAATAATTTGTATCGATTTCGCCGACGCTCGAGGAACGTCCGGTCGAAAAGTGATGCAAATTTTATTCCGTGAGCGTGGCTTAGGTATATTATGATTATCAGCTTGTGGCACGAAAGTTCAAGGTAACTCTGGCGTAATGGACCCCGGACGCTATACACATTTATAGCTATATAGTTATAATTTTTACTACATACAAAATGTATGCATTTCCAAGATTTTTTTTATTTAGTATCACAAGTATTTTTTACTCACTTAGTGATATTATATTATTCAAATAATCTTCTAACATTAATTGAAATATATATATATATATATATATATATATATATATATATATATATATANATTTGAAGGAGTAGGAATTGAACCATGGAACAATTTATTATTGTTCTATATACGTATCTCTTAAGATGTGGTGGATATTTATTAATAAGATCTTTATGATTTTGGGATATAGTAATATGGGCAACGACCATTCAGTTCGAGAAACACATTTCAACCGGCCAGAGGATGAAGCAGATGCCTTAGATGATGAAACTTTGGACCAACACCATATCAACATATCAAATAAAATGGTTAATTTTATTTATATTTACCTTTATTACTGGGTTTTTATCAGTTGATCTTTGAATATGCTAATTTCGCACTCATCCGTCTTTAAAGTTGTTCCTTTACTTAATAAAGACTTTCTACATTTATAAATAAATCAGCTTCAGGCTGTATCCCGCACACACCAGGGTAGGCAGAGTCCGTTCCTCACTTTCCACCGAATTTTTCGAGGCATTGCGTGTTGAGAGGCGGCAATAAACAATGGGCTTTTGCCTTGGTGCCAAAGCAAAGAAATCAAAATATTAATAAATAATAATTTATTCCTTCGAATGGAGATCGTACCCACAATCGTCATATTACAGTCAGGCTCTTGTGCCCCCTGCGCCGTGATGGCCTCCTTCTACATTTCTCCCTTTATACGTAGCAATAATAAATATATAATAGAATAAGATTATTTGTATGCTTATTGTTTGTGATGGTATCGTTTTTTTTGTTTCTATGAATATTTTATAAATTATATAATAATAAAGTAAACAAATAAAGTAAAAAAATATAAATTATAACACTTACCTACATTAATAGCTATTATTTCGTTCATAATAATGTATGTAAGTAATATTTTAAAATCCATATGATAAAATAATTAACTACGTATATCGTTACATCATCTAAGAAAATTGAAATTTAAATAAATACATAATATGTTCTTACTTCTAGTATCTACCTATAAATGAGTCACGATTATTGTGGTTTGGTAGCTTTATTTTTGATATATTGTACCTAAAGTCAATCATTTAATGCGTATTTTTTTTTATGTTCTAGAAGACACCATGCTTACATTGTATTAAAAATATACAATTAAGTAGCTGTTGATTAATTGCTACCTGTCGTGGCGCAGGGCACAAGCTTGCGACTGTAAACATGACACGTTGTGGGTTTGATTCCAACTCGAAGATATGAAATACTTAATATTTTCATATCTTCGCTCTGGTAACGAGACAAAGCGTGGCGTTGAGTTCCGCCATTCAACCCGCAATGCCTCCGGAACACAGAGGACTCCAATAGACAGATGGAAAATGGGGAACGAAAGTGTCTTAATAAGAAGGGAGTATCTTAACACCAGGTTCCATAGTTTCCTCTACCGCCTACCCCGCAATGAACGTAATACAGTGTGAAGTTTAAAATAAATATTAATAATTTTTGATCCACCACTGAACGTGATAATTATAGTGGAGTTGTAAATATTCTTCTGAATTCGAAAATTTATAATCCTAATAAATATTGTTAGTAAGTAGCAGTATTGCATTGCCCACTATAGAGTAGGGAGATTCTGCACTTTAGTATAGAAGAACCACGACAGCGCTAACACGATAATTCTCAAAATTTCCTATTTGTACCTATAATTTATCTTTAAAGCACCTAATTTAACATTTCAAATTTGGATAGCGATAAAAAAAGCCGTCGTGATGCAATGGGATAACGTCTATATGTGAACGCGTTAACTTGGGGTTCGATTACCAATTGTAAAACTTTTTTTTGGCACTTCACTGTGTCCCCCACATAGCATGGTAGACAGAGAGTACCTAATATCAAGACACTCCGTTCCTATTAAGACACTTCCGTACCCCACGTTCCGCCGAATTCGCCGAGTCTTGATGCTTGATGCGTGCTTCGACACCAGAGCAAAAAATAAAAATTTTAAATAAATATTTACCTGTCGCGTTTACAGTCTCACGCCGGTGCCTCATCGCTACCATTGGCCTCAATTATAAAACTAAAAATTATATTTTAATTTCTTCGCTTTGGTTGATAAAGAAAGATTCAATCGATTTCCACCATGTAACATTAGTTTCCTGTGCCTAGCCTGCTATGCGGGATAAAGGCTTACGCTGCTATTTTTTGATGAAAAGCTCAATTGAAATTCAAATTTCTGTCACGTAACTATACCGCCTAGTATTTGTAACCTTTTTGCATTATCAGATTGAAAGACTAGTGGAAGATGCAGCTTTAGTAGCGGAAGTAGATACAGGTTCAACAAATTCAAAGGGAGATTACAATGAGAAGATATTCATTGAAAAGTTGAGGTGTATGGACGAGACTCATTCGGAATTATCAGGGTATAATTCATTATATTTGTGATTTGGAATTATCTGCCGAAAATTTATTAAATTTGTTTAATCATAAGTAAAACCATAAATCCTGGGGCGTCGTGGCCCAAGGGCATAAGGGTATGACTGTAACGCGACGGTTGGGGATTCGATTCCCACTCGGGGGAATCAATTATTATTTATTAATATTATAATGTTATGTTACCATAGCCGAAAAAGTAAAACTTCCTTTCCTCGAGAGGAAATCAAACTCACGATCATCGCGCTTACAGACAGATAGTCAGACACTGTCCTATTGCGCCACTACTGCCGGAGGTAATGGTCAGTAAAAAAAACTGCGAAAGGAGCTCTTTTAAAACAATACAAAAATATGTCTACATGTACATACAAAGTTGTTCTCGCTTTAAAAATAAATAGCATGTAGCGTATAAGCACGTCACGTAAAACTAACGTGACCAGACGTCCCATTTCGAACGGGACTGACACGTTTTTTGTTTGTATAAATGACTCCGTTTTTCGGAATGATATGTATATTTGATAGGTTGATACAAGCTTCTCCGATTATCGCAATATGCTATATTTAAAAAAACGTAAGTATTAAATTATTTATTAGTGTTAATTATAACTAAAAAAACACCTTTTCAAAAGCACCTCTAAAAAATTCAATTTCAAAATATTCTTTATTCAAATAAACTCTTAAGCACTTTTGAATCGTCGAATGAACATATAAACAAAAAAAGCGAAACTAAAAAAAACGAAAGTCAAAAAATCCTACAATGTCCCGTTTTGAGCCAACTAAAAAATGGTCACGTTACGTAAATCTCCCCGGACCGATAACAAGATATCATACTACTCGATACATCCATCGAATAATATTTTAAGATCTCTTTTATTCCACAATCATTTCCTTATTAGCTCCAAGTATAAGAGGAAAATGGTAGTTTCGTCACATAAATAATGTATAAAAGATATTTTTATAAGATAAGAACCCGTCACATGAAAGAATGTCATTAAGTAGACTGATTGTATGCTTTTTAATTATACAAATTTTAGAGTTCGTTGTCTTGTGTTATAATATACAGGTTTGGAGCTCAAAATTCATACTTTTACGCATCAAATTCTTACTTCTAATCTAGAAATTTTCATTAATACATATTTCAAACTCACCTAAATAAAAAAAAGGTAATATTTGAACGCCACTCAACACGCATTCCCTCCAGAATTCGGCGGAAATTGAAGAACGAATTGTCTTTTTTTGCTAACCCCATTACGAATTGAACCCCACGATGACAATACCGTGCATGAAAGAAAAGTGTGTGAGAATAGTTCAAGTTGATATTTTTTAATAATTATTTTTAGATTTTTTATGTAATAATTAAAATATCTTAGAAATATTGATTACCCTAACGGTTTTGCCGCATAGCAGGGTAGGCAGAGGGAACCTAGTGTCAAGACATTGCTTTTCTTAATAAGCGTCGAAGCGTTTCGTATTGAGTAGCGGAACTCAACACCGCGTTGTATCTTCTCACTAGAGCGAGGAAATAAAAATAAGCCATTTTCCAAAGTAAGCATCGAACAGGACCACGGCGGCGCAATGTGTCACAGTTGAAATTAAAAATACTCTTTATAACAAATAGAATTTCGCATGCACTTTTGAATCGTCAAATGAACATAAAACTATGAATTATATTAAATTCCTCGGCCTGGTAACATGGCAAATCCATAAAAAAATGTACAGAACATTCGAAATCTACTACCATCTTAACATTTTTTTATTAAATTATCATCTGAATAACGATCGCTCATTATTTTGTATTATATGTAAACGAAATGAAAGAACGTTGTCTTTATAATTTATACATTTTATATATTTTTTAAGCAAAAAACTATAATATGTTAAAGAAGTTTAAGCAGCGGTGAACATTTTAATGTACTACTATGAAAATTGATGACTTTTTTAGTAATGCGTTCCTAAAGTTCGATGGACCAAGTGTTATTTATAAATGTTTTTGGTCAATTGTAAAATGATATTCAATTCTATTGATAGTAGCGGGTTCAAATTTGTAAATAGTTAACTAAGAATAGCCTTTGCAGATAATTCATTTGAAGTATTATTTACTGTCTTTACCGATATTGAGAATTAACGATGACTTTATAATGAGGAATACTGTATAGTTACATTATTGTAGGTACATTGAAGTTATAATACAGTGTAGCTATTATTAAGATAGTTTCTGCCCGCATATTTAACAATATTATTATTGTTATTTAATTTATTTGCTTATTCCTTTTTCTGAAGAATGATGATGATGATGAAATGGTGGAAGTTTCTGACCAGAGCAAAAAAGACATTTGTTCAATTAATTAATTGAAACCATTATGTGATCCAGTAGTAGTAGATTATAATATAATAATAATAATAATAAGCTTTATTTCAATTCCATACAGATTACATACATTCATATTTATAAAAAAAAATTTAAACATTGATATTTTATTAGATTAAATCCATACAGTAGTAGATTAGCGCGTTCAATTAAAGAAACTTCGACTCTATAATATTTTTTAGCTTCACACTGTATCCCGCACATGGCAGGATACTGATTATCCTTTAACTTTAATTAGGTTAACTCTGAAGTTAACTTAATTTAAGACACTCCGTTCTCATTAGGACTCGTTTGTCTCGTTACCAGACCGAGAAAATGAATATATTAAATATTGATGTTATATACTTGCAAATATTTATTATATATGTATATTTTTTATTATATTTATGTATGGACTTATAAATAGATATGTATTTTTATTATTTATTTATTATTATTATTATTTTTCATGTGTCTATATTCCATATTTAGTATATATATTTATATATGTATATATATATGTGTATAATTATATATATATTTCTGTTTTCGTGTATGGTCATAATAATTTTTCCACCGCACTACGCCCGCTCCTCTCGATCTATTCCTACAATTCGGTTGCCTGGAAGAGATCACTTTTAGTGATAAGGCCGCCTTTTCACATTTTATTTTATAAGCTCTTGTACTGTATTATTATTATGGTGTGAAATAAAGAGTTTTATTATTATTATTATTATTATTTTATTACTGCGAATGGAAATTGAACTCTCCATCTGTCCATGTTTACAGTCGCACATTTGTGCCCCTGCGTCATAACTGGCATAGCTCTTTATAATATCTGTATAGATTAATTTAACAAATTTATTTTGTAACAATTTTTCTTAAAATATCAAAGAACTACCAATTTACTTGGATGAATTTGAAGTGAAAAATACCAAATTAGGGTTTAGAACAGCGAAAGACATTATCTTAAGTAATATTTGAACGTGCCACCATATTAGGTATGTGCGCAATCGTCGTGGCGCAGTGCGGCAGGCGTCTTGACGATAAATAAACGCGATGATTTTGGGTTCGAGCCTAAAATATTTAGTAGAATATAATTAATAAGCAAGTACTTATTTTATAGAATTGATACAATTTTCTTATTATTTTACTATTATACATGAAAAAAAATGGACTTTATTTTTTAGGTTTCCGTACCCAAAGGGTGAAACGAAACGTGAAACCTTATTAATAAGACTAGGTTTTCCGTCCATCTTTCTGTAAGTTCGTCTGTACCCAGACTGTATCTCATGAACCGTAATACAGAAATTGTTGAAATTTTTACAACGATGTATATCTGTTGCCGCTATAACAAAGAATACTAAAAAATAGAACGAAATAAATATATAATATAAGGGCGCTCCCATATAACAGACGTGATTTTTTTGCCAGTTTTATTGATAATGCCTTTCGTGCGCGAGTTCGTCGTTAATTATCCTGTTACTCTCTCTCCGTATTTTTATCATATCTATAAATATATTCTTGATAATCATATTTTTTTATACCAATATATCTACTTCAAAATATTGTCACACTATTATCATTTATTTTACAACAGTGGCAGTCTTTTAAACTAAAACCATAAAATATAAAGGCTAATGTGTTTCTAAGGATTTATGCGTATAGGCCATTGACCACTCGCAAAAAGGAGATCGAATATCGAATGACTCGAATGTTCTTAAAAGATTTATATCGATATATTTTTTTATACAATTTATGGAAGTATTTCGAATGTTTTTTTTTATTCAAAATTCGCCATCTAATTTTGGTCTATTTAGAAGTCTTTAAGTAACAATTTTAAGTTTTGACCTAGACCAGAGATATACCTAAAATTATGACACCAGACAACAAAAAATCCTTAGTTTTTTTGTTTCTATCACAAGTTGAGTAGTGCGGTTTTTTTTATATACGGCAGTTTTCTCTAACAGTTTTTGTTTTTGACTTCGATCTTGATTGATATTAGTAAATATTACCCGAATGCTATTTTTAAGTGTAGACATTTAAAACTATGTATGAAATTTTAAGTAATTGTTTAAATTTTGAGTGATGAATTACTTAGTAAATATATATTACTTTATACGTGTGGATTACATTATTTGAAATAACTTTAATGTACGTCGTGCTTTGGTTATCATTTTTTTGTATGAAATAATCGTGTTAATATTTTATATTATAGCAATATTGAGTATAAGTTTTAAGCACGTTGGTAAGTGTATCCGGACTAATATAGTCTTATCATTTAGATAAAACTTTAATTACTTTTGAGTATCATATTACAACTATTATATAATTTAAAAAATACCGACCAAGTCCGAGACGGACTCGCGCACGAAGGATTCCGCATTTTATCTGTAAAAACGGCAAAAAAATTACAAAATATTGACTTTAGATACTAACAAAAAGTTTGCACCGAGAGAATAAAAAAAATACATTTATACGAAGATATCTATGCAAAGCTAAGGTTCAGAAAAAAGAAGAATAAAGAATATTTTGAATTTGAATTATAATATTTCCTCTTAGTAGACTCCGAACCACCGCCTCATAATAGTCGTAACTTCACCACCGTGCACCACGATGACTCGACACAAAGCATGACGCAGTGAAGCTGCTTTTAAAAATACAGTAGGTATTTTTAAAAGCAGCTTCACTGCGTCATGCTTTGTGCCGCGATGGCCACAATATCTTTATAACCAAACGCCACGACGGCCACAATATCTTTATAACTTTTTAAATAAATTTATTTCAATACATTATTTTGTATAGAGACCAACACAGCGATTCAGCGTGTGACTGGAAATGCGATATTTATGAGTTCGATTCTCACTTGGGGAATGAATTATTTATTTTTACGCTCTGATCAAGAACAGAGTGTTTTAACTCTAAGGTATCTTTACCTACCCTGCTATATGGAAGATTGTAATCTTGAAGCTAAAATAATAGATTTCACAGACTAACACCAGAAGAGCTTAATTCCTTAATGGCACGAGTGGAGATGAGGACTGCCAACATAGCGTACTCTGAGCCGGTCTGCGTCGACATGAAGAACAAAATTATAGACTGTTATAATATGAATTTGAATGATGATAATGATATTACTAAATGTTGGGGTACTATAGGTAAGTTATTAGGTTCATGGGTAAGTTAAAGTAAGCGGTAGATAGACTGTGTACATTTAGTAAGAATTAAGGTTTTACGCTGTCCAGACGTCGCGTCGTCGTGGGGCAGCGGCTGTACCGCGTTTGACTGTAAACGAAACAGTTGTTAGTTCTATTGTCACTAAGGTAAATGAATTTGTTTCGCGGAGTTAAGTCCCGCTGTTCAACATGCGATGTTTCGAAAATTGGGCAGTTCGTGGGGTACAGAGTGTCTTAACGGCCGAATTCAACACCGCGCTTTGCCCCGTTACTAGAGCCAGGAAATGAAAATATTAAATATTTCATTCCTCCGAGCGGGAATCGAAATCACAACCGACGCACGTAGGGGCACGAGCGTACCATACGGTATGATTGGTCTGAATAAGAAAACCTCGTTTAAAAAACCTATATAATTAATATAAATTTCTAGGTGAATTTTCAAACTGTGTACAAGAAGCGAGTACTAAAATGCTTCATGCTCGCAACGAGAAGGACGCGCGGGATAACGCGAGACGATCACGCCACGTGGCCAGAGCTCGCGAACACGCGCTTAAAGAGCTACCTAGTGATGGGGAAAAGAGAAGGAAGATAACGTGAATCGTATATTGAAATATAATTTTTATATAAATTATTAATGTTTACTGAAATAAATATGACTGAACTTCTATTTTTTTAAATTCATAAGTAAATCATTTATTTTTCAATAAAATGCCTCGTAAGGTTTATAAAAGTTTACAAGTTTCCAGTAACGACTTACCGTATCCAAAATCTTTCTTTAGATGAAACTTTTTCATATAAGGTGCGCAAGCATGCTACTGTTACCCCTCGTTCGCACGGGAGACAAAAAGTAGCGGCGTAGAAACCCGGCGAAAGAGATTTTATATCGCGTACAATTTGCCTGTTCATACGAGCGATTTTAAATCACTTTTTATCCGTCTTTCACGGCAGTAAGACGTGGAAATGGTTAAAGCAAAAGTACTAGCAGTATCGATTTTTTAAATAAATCTCATACATAGCAGGGTAGGCAGAGGAAACCTAGTGTTAAGACACTCCGTTCCTCACTTTCCGCCGAATTCTGGAGGCATTGCGTGCTGAGTGGCGGAACTTAACGCTTCGACACCAGAGCGAAGAAATGACAATATAAATATAAATAAATATTTCATTTCCCCGAGTGGGATCGAACCCGTAACCGTCACGTTACGGTCACATCCTTGTGCCGCTGCGCCACGACAGCCTCATTTTTATATTAAATTTGTTTTAAAAAGTAAATTTTTAGATATAAATTATATGTTGAAAAAAACAAGAAAAAATAATTCATAGTTCATTTGTTAGTAACTAATTTTTGTATCGTTCAACTTTGTGATGGCAGTATTTAATTAATTAATTAATCAGTTCAATCCCGCACACAGCAGGGTAGGTAGATGGAACCTAGTGGTAAGACACTCCGTTCCCCACTTTCTGCCAAATTTTGGAGGCTTTCCATGTTGATTGGCGAAACTCAACGCAGTGCTTTGCCTTGACACCAGAGCGAAGGAATGGAAATATAAATGTAAATAAATATTTCATTTCCTCGAGTGGGGATCGAACCCACAACCACCGCGTTACAGTAACATCTTTGTGCCCGTTTAGTATTTTATTGATAATAATAATAATCTATATTAATTGTAAATTTAATGTAATTACAATTTTATTTTACAAATAAAGATTTTATATTATAATTATTATGTCTTAAATTATTTTCATGTGTTTAAAAAATAATGCCGGAATGACCGAGGGCCGATTTTTTTTGTAAATTAAACTTAACTTAGCTTCACGCTTTATCCCTTGCGGGGTAGTCAGAGAGAACGGAGCGCCAAACGCTACGGTCTCTACATACCTCTTTCGCCTCGTCCACTGTCATCAACCTCTTCATACATGCCCTTCGGGGGGTCCTCATGCTTTTTACGTGACCTTCCTCCAGTATCTTTGATACTGTGTTTTCGAAGGTCAACCGAGGTCTCCCCCTACCTCTCTTACCGCTCACTTTTCCATCATAAATCTTTTTTGCCATTCTTTCATCACTCATTCGTTCGACGTGCCCAAACCAGCTGAGCACGTTCTTCTTCATTCTCACCGTGACATCCTCGCTAGTACCTGCCATTCTGTGTACCTCTTCATTGCGGATTCGATCAGCTAAGCTGACTCCGCATATCCTACGAAGAGATCGCATCTCCACAGCATTCATCTTTCTTTCATTCTTCTTCTGTAATACCCACGTTTCGCTGCCGTATAACAGAGTCGGTACCAAAACTGCATTGTGTACGGCCAAACGCGCAGCTGTGCTGACGTTTCGCCGTCTCATCAATGCAGCTAAGGCTCCGTTAACCTTGTTACCGGCAGCAATACGCCTTTCCACATCCATCTCGTATCTTCCATCTCTACTGAACATACTTCCCAAGTATACCACTTCATTCACTTGTTCTAAAAATATAATTTTGTAAATTATATTTTTAAAAATTAAAAATTATATTTAGATAATAATTATATATTGAAAAAACAAAGAAAAAAGGGGGAAAAATATAAAAAAAAAGAAAAATGACCCTCGACGCGAACCAAGTCTTCTGCTCGTGAGAACTCCCGACTCCCCAGTTGAGCTCTTATAAGTACAGTACAAATTGTGAAATTTACCTTTGTATTCTAATGATATTTTGTAGCCGTTTTAGATTTTTTAAAAACATTGATAATACGTCAAATAACATCGTTTTCTAAAAATGAAACTTACTAGATCGATTTATCGCTCTCCAAAAATCTAATTATTGGAATTACAGAAGTTTCTCGAAAAATATTTTTAGTGTTAGTTAAAGTTTCTGTTTTATTATAATATCATAGTTAATCTTTATTCTACCTACATAGTGGTACCTGCTACCAAGAATGACATAAAAGTGGTCCTTGATCAAGAAAAGGTTGGGAAACCCTGATATGTGCAATTCGGGATTTATCTGCGACGATATCGTAGCCACGTTCCGTTGTCATAAATACGCATACGACCACTTTGAATGCTCGCGGCGTACTGACCATAATGCAAGCGATTTTTTGTCTTTCGTCAGAACAGCAGTAGGGATTTCCATGTTCTGTTTCAGTCGCCGGGCGCTTGAAATGGAGCAGCGCGCGATAAAACTTAGCCGCGATTTAAAATCTCTTCCGTGTGAACGTATCCACGCGAATGCATTTGTTCTATTGAAACTATTATACTTTTTGTCGTACTACAAAAAGTCGCCGTGCGAACGAGGCCTAACGCGATGTTCGAGTTACATTCCTACGCGGGAGAATGAACTATGTAATATTTTCATTTCCTTGCTCTGATAACGACGTAAAGCGTGGCGTTGAATTCCGCCACTCAACACGCAGTGTCTCAAGAATTTGACGGAAAGTGGGGAACGGAAGCTTCTTAACACGAGCCCCAGATTCACTCTGCCCGCCTTGCTATGAGTAAAATACAGCGTGAAGGTAAAAGCAAAATATTTATTTACATGTAAAATGAAAAGAAACCAAAGTACAATTACAAATAAAATTTAATAACATAAAATAATAAATTCACGTAATAATTTGATAAGCATGATTGGAGGTTCATTTATGTTAATAAAAATGCTTCGATAAACATATGGTAGGTTGAGAGTAGAGACATTTTTAACGTTCTGCTTTATATCACGACATTAAAAAACATTAAAAAGTAAAAGTAGTCATCATCCCAAAAAAAATCAATTAAAAGTCACTTTTTTCTTAACATCATCAATATTCAACTTTTTCACTTGTATCTCTTTATCTTTTACTAAACTTATATTGTTATCAGTAATCTCTACAGGTGTTTGTTTGTTTGTTGACGATAAAAGTGCTATTTTTCTCCTTAATTCCCTTATTTGTACTGCACTCGCTAATTGTGATGCTCCTCTTGATAATACTTCTGAACGGAATTGATCACATTGTGTTCTAAAAATAAAGAAAATATAACAAATATATATCTATTTATACTATAATAAAAGACTTCTAAATAAAACAGTAAAATGAATTTATGATATTGTACATACAGACAGTCTGTTTGTACACGCACATCTTCTGAACTACTGGACCGAAATAATAAAAAGGCCGCTTTAACAAAAGACGTTTGGCGTGAGGAGCATTTTTCTGTTGGCAAAATTTAAAATCTGGAACATCTTATGAATCATCATAATAACCTAGCTGGGTTACAGCTATATAAGAAATAATGAAACCCGCCTTTGTAAAAATATATAAAAATAATTTTATATGTCATCTTATTCAAAAATAGTTTTATATAAAAATAGTTTTATATGTCACAAAACAAAATTTGTAAATTAATGAGTATGATATTACTTAAATACTATATTAATCATTGATTTATAAAGTTCCCTCTGCCTACTCTGCTATATGCGGGATAGAGCAACAAATTAAAAAAAACGTTACTTCAAATGTTCCAACACTCCAGGAAGCCAACCCTGATCGTTCGTATCACAATGCTTGTTGAACCACCTTGATAATTCTCTTCTTTGTTTTTCACATACACTCTCTAGTTCTGTTATACGATCCTCGTAACTCTCTGTAATAATAATAAAAAATAAGAAAACTCTCTTAGCATATAGAGTGGCGGAACTCAACGCCGCGACTTGCCTTGTTACTAGAACGCGGAAATGAAAATAATATAAAGACTAGAAAATAGAAGAACAGCCACAGACAAACAATAGTCAGAAGAGGCTTATGCTTTAATACACATTGAAAAAAGGAAAAAATCATATAAATAAAAAATCTCGTAAATAAAAAAAACTGAAATAAGAAATGATATTATTGTTTCATACAAATTAATTAATTATTGATTGTCAATACAGCAATATTAAAGGTCAGTTGTCGCAGAGACACAAGTGTGCGTCTGTAAACGCGACAGATTGTGGGACCGATTTCCACTCGAGGGTAATATTTTCATTTCTTTGCTCTGGTAACCAGATAAAGCGCGGTGTCGAGTTCCGCCAGTCAATATACAATGGCTCAAGAATTCGACAGACAGTTGGAAACGGAAGCGTCTGAATGGGAAATGAAGTGTCTTAACACTAGTTTTGTTTCCAAATCTCCCTTGCCTACCCTGATGTGTGATGTGTGTGGGATACAGTGTGAAATCAAGTCAAATCAAATCAGCTTCACGCTGTATCCCGCACACAGCAGGGTAGGCAGAGGGAACCTAGTGTTAAGACACATCGTTCCCCACTTTCCGCTGAGTTCTGGAGGTATTGCGAGTTGAGTAGCGGAACTCAACGCCGCGCTGTGCCTCGACACCAGAGCGAAGAGATTAAAATATAAATGTAAGTAAATATTTTATCTCCTCGAGTAGGGATTGAACCCACAACCAGTCGATTTTACAGTCATTCTCTGTACCCCTGCGCTACGACTGGCCTCAGTGTGAAACTATTTATTTAAATTAAATTTCTAAATATAAAAATGTTCCTTTGTTTGATAATATAAAGTTTTATTATGATGATGACTTTAGATATAAAAATATATTTTAAAATATTTGAATATTTACCAATAAGTTCTCGATCATGATGTGCGGCAGCACCAGCCTGCTGTTCCCATATAGTTTGTTTCTCATGTAACAATGTATCTAATTCTGCCTGTTTATTGGCTAAGTCTCTCCTTAACTAAAATAGATATACAGGATGAAAGTGTCAGCACCACTTTAAATGAAACCACAGTTTTAACTACTCTATAAAAGCCTAATATCTACAATTTAAAAAAAAATCGCAAAAATTAAAAAAAAAAATTCAAACAAAATAAATAATAAAATTATTGTTATAAAGAACGACGCACGGACACATAAACCTATCAAAGTGTCAAAGCCGAATATTTAGCGGCGGTAGGTACTCAAACCAGCCCGGACCTAACAAGCCTGCGGTAGTGACGGGAAGGAAATGACCCGCACAATCCGCAACCTCTCGGTCATGTCTCGTGAGATCGGAGATCTTGACTTCACTGTTCAGAACAATAGTGAACCTCTATAAACTCGTCCCAATCCTGTCCATGGGAAACGCACCAATGGAATGATTGGCTGTTTGGTAAAACAGTTGCTAGCGCCAAATTCTGCGGACCTGGCAAACGCAGTTGTACTATGCCTTCTTAGGGAATGGACAACCCTAAGTGACTTGTTTAATGACTCATGGGAATAAAATTAATACTAAAAAACGAAACCAAAAATTTTTTCAGAACTCAATTAATCTTTCACAGAAACATGGTGCTACGCCAAAAGGAGTAACTATCACACAAGATAACTAGGATAGCAACAAGATAGATGAAATGAAAAAAAAACATATAACTGGCAAAGCGACCATGTTCCAGTCACGAAAAGAAAGAGGTTAGAATTTACACACACACAGATCAAAAACCCCCAGAAAACGCAAAGTAACCTGTCTTACAGTGCCCCAAATCAAAACAAATTCGACAATCTAAAGGAATCCAATGAAGAACCAGTCGAAATTGAAGCTATCAAACCACCAAAACATAGGGACACAGTGTGCGCCAAATTGTAAATGTAAGACATAGAACGACCAAAGAAGCACTACAACTCTCTTATATTGACTTGGAACCTAATCATAACAACAAAGACATACAAATAAATCCATAAACTACACAAAGGTATCATGACTAACATGATGGACCGCATGATTCATTTGATCAGCAACATGTTCTCAAAATGAATCCTAACCTCAGAATAGTAGCATGGAACGCCCTTGCGACTGCAAAATTTACGTAGCGCTGATTTCAGAAAGCACATTTACATCCAAAAGTCACCTAACTATCAAAAAATTGTGTTTATACCACCAACCATCTTTCAGCGAATTCACATAGCGGTGGTGCAGTAATTAGAAAATCAAACCTATTACATTACGCGCTCGAAGCCAAGCCAGTGGCTTGTATTTTTTCTGTAGCATACTACAGAAAAAATACAAGACACTGGTCAAGATTTTTTTGATTAACAACTCAGACATTACACTTTACGCAGTCTATTGCTCTCCAAGCATACTATAACAAACACAAACTTTTTAAATTTCTTTCGAACTTTAGAAAATCGGTTCATCATAGGCGGGGACTGGAACTCAAAACACTAATCCTGGGGTGCCAGACTTACTACTACAAAAGGAAGACAATTCTTAAAATGCCTCTCTGGCAAAGAACCTACTTACTGACCAGCAGACTCGAGAAAAGTCCCAGACATCATGAATTTCTTTATATCAAAAATATATCGGTAAACAATATGAGCATCGAATAAATGGACAACCTCTCCTCTGATCACTTCCCTGTTATTCTTAAAGTCACCTGCCAAATACTGCTAGACGACTTAGTAGAAGTAGCACAAAAACTGTCTACTGTACTAACTGGGAAATATATTAAGAAATCATCATGCAGAATTAAACTTTAAAATATCCTTAAAATCTAGAGAGGAAATAGAAGAAGCGGTAGAAAGAGAAGAACTAACAGACTCATACATATAGCTGCACATAAATCGACTCCTTTGCGAAAAGTACGGCTCCCGATAAAATACATGAATGTCGGTAACTGCGTAAAACTTGGCGTATAACAAGGTGCCTGAAAGACAATGCTGCATTCAATAAAGCATCTCAAGATCTTAAAAAACTAACTGATATGGTGAGTGACAACCTGCAGTCACACCCGAGTAGTCGAACACCAATAATTGACTCCAAATATTCTCTATAGAAAGCAACTTCAAACCTTTAAACGCCCTAAAATTCAACTTACCCCCATCAAAACTAAACAAGGCAGATGGGCCCTATCTAACCTGGATAAAGCCAAAGCATTTACAGAACACCTACACAAAATCTTTCGATAATATCCTATCGACAAACAAGTAATGGATAGCAACATCCAGAAAACAATGTGCTGCTACTCAGACATGCTTACCCTTAAAAATTATCACGCCAAAAGACCTTATAACCGCTACACTTCTAAAACACCTCCCTAAAAAAGAAATAATGCTAATAGTAGCGATATTCAATGCATGTCTAGATTGAGCATATTCCCCAGTCAATGGAAGATAGCTCTAACTGAGCTATCTTCCATTGACTGGGGTCAATAAATAATAATGATATTAAAACCAAGTAAACTCATCATGATTTCCTATTATCGACCGATAAGCCTTCTGCTATTGATAAGGAAACTATTTGAAAAAATTATCCTCACCAGAATATGCATACACATAAGACATTTTACCAAAACATCAATTTGGGTTTAAAGAAGGGCATGGCACAATAGAACAAGTCCATAGAATAAAAGAGATTATCAATAGCTCATTGAAAATAAGAAGTTCAGCAATAGTATTTTTAGACATTGCCAAAGCATTTGATAAAGTTTGGCACAAGGGACTACTAATTAAAATAAAACAGTCGTTACCAAATTCATTTTTTCAAATTATAAAATTTTACCTTGAAAAAAAAATGCTTTGAAGTCAAGTATAATATTTATTTCATACAAAATCAACTTGCCTCAAGGTAGCATTCTGGAACCAGTGTTATACCTTATCTTCACGGCAGATCTTCCCACCTCAAAATACACTACCACTGCAACTTACGAAGAGACTCAGCGACTAGACTTTGGCAAATCAAGGCTAATAAAGACAAATATATGCAAGTAACCTTCACTCTTAGGAAAGAACTTATCCTCAATGAAAAAATCCCAAAAGCACAAGCTAGATATCTTGGCATGCACTTGGATAGATGCTTAACTTAGAGAAAGCACATATGGACCAAAAGAAAAAATCTTGACCACAAACTCCGCAATATGTATTGGTTGATTGGACACAAGTCTCAGATCACAATTAATAGCAAACTTTTATTTTGCAAAACTATAATTAAATCTTTTTGGACTTACGGAATTCAACTATGGAGGATGAGCAGCCACATCAACATTTAAATACTTGAGAGACTCCAAAGTAAAACTCTAAGATCTATGCTTCAAATTCCATTATACATTAGTAATGAGTATATCAACTTTGACCTCTGCATTCCAACAATGAAACAAGAAACAGAACACTACGAAATAAAGTATCAGATCTAACTGGCTATCCAGTCAGATCTGATACTCTGATACTCTATAATAATACATAAAATATAATATAATTTATTTAAATGAGAAAAAAAAAATATTTTTAGAAGCAAGACAATATATTTTTCCAAATTAACTTCTTTATATTATTTTGAAAAGCGCAACTGTTGAGTTTGTTGCTTGTTCTTCTCAGTAATACTGCCTTCTAAGCCAGTAGGAAGCTCCCTGTAGCCAGTGCTACAGGGAGGACCCTGTAGCCAGTGCTACAGGGAGCTTCCTACTGGCTTAGAAGGCAGTATTACTGAGAAGAACCAGCAACAAACTCAACACTTTGACATTACTGACATTCTTATGTAATTTGTAAGTTATTTAAAAGTACTTGTAATGGCCTAATTGAATAGAGAATAGTTTAATTTTGATCTCTATTGAAATAGTGTATTCAGTAGGACACTGTGGGACCGTAAGACAGTTGGTTAAATCCCCACTCAGGGGAATAATAATTTAAATATGCATTACAATAAATGTAAATAGAAATAAGCTTACTCTAGAGTTAGTTTGTTTCATTTGTATAAGATTTTTAGCCATTTCTTGCCTCTTGTCATCTACTTCAGCAAACAAGGAATTTCCTTTGGTAGCTATAATAATAACAATAAATTAAAGGAATTTCTAAAAGACTTAGATTTTTTTTTAATATCTCAATAGAAGATTATTACAATTTTAAAACTATTATTTATAAAAATTCTATGTAGAAGAATATTATAATCATAAGAGGCCAGTTGTGGTGCAGGCACACAAGTGTGTAACAGTAAACGCGATTTGTTGTGGATTTGATCCCCACTTGAGGAAATAAAATATTTATTTAAATTTTTATTTTTAAAGAGACAAAGCCCATAGTTGAGTTCCGACACTCAACATGCAATGCTTCCAGAATTCTGCGGAAAACATAGCAACACTAAAATCCCTCTGCCTACTTTGCTGTATGCAGGATACAGCATGAAGCTGGTTTATTTTTTTTTATTTTAAGAATATTACAATTTTAAAATATTAGATTAAAAGTTCATTTCAAAGTTATTTTCAACAAATATGTAATATGCAGTGTTCAATAATTACATTCACTTTTTGAAATTGTAATAAAAGTTTATTGTATTAAATTTTATAAGCCAAACAACTTCACAAACTTATACTTACCATGAGGTTCTAAATCCTGTGTATTCAATTGATGTAACATAGCTCTAGCTTCTGTTAAATCAGCTATAGCAGCTGCCTCTCTCTCTCCAGCTGCATTAATTTCCTCTTTTTTTATCTGTGCTGCAGCTCTTAACTCTGCTATTTCCGTTTGTAACTCCTCAGCTTTAATTTGCCATGATTTTATAAGATCTTCAGATTCTTTTAAAGCTACTTTTGCTGCTATGGCTTCTGAAGAAACTGTTGATAATGCAATTTTTATTTCATCAATCTCTGAAGTATCGCGCTCAGGAGATTCACGTGTTACAGTCACCTGTTTATCCTTTAAACGCTTCTTTTCAAGTTGTAGCTGGTTTATTTCATTTAAATGCTTTTCTGTTAACTCTGAGCGTTCTTGTCTTAACACTGATATGTCCTCCTGTAATGCTGTTATACGAGATGTTAGCTCTGCCCTGCGTTTCTTTTCGTCTGCCTGATTACTTTCTAACTCAGCAGTTAAGTGGGTTTGAACATCTAATGCAGTTTGATAACTTCGCCTCGTATCATGGAGTTCTTGTTTAATAGCTTCATAATTGCTAGATAAATTATCATATTGTTTTCGCAGTAAGTGATATTTTTCTGATATATCGCCTCCTAGTAGTTCTTCGACTTCTGTTTTATTACTTATTGTTGAATAATCCATTTCGTTTTATTTATTGCAAAATAATAAATTTATACGTAAAACCAAGGCGCAAATCTCTTTTAACAACTTATGTTTGAATTCAAATTTCAAAATAACGATTACAGACTATATTAATATTTAATAAAAATTATAAACGCTCATAAACTAAAGATGATAGAATACATTGGCAGTTTTCGTAAAATTGTTATTTTTAACCAAAAATAATGTCTTTTTTAAGACCAGCGTGTAAAGTTGAAATTTTGCTGTGAGATATAAGCTTGCTATTATAATGTCTATAATCCACGTTTATTGAAGTGGCGTCTATGAACAACCCCTATTTATTTTAAAAATGGAATTTGTAAAAAATGTGTTAATACGGACAATGACAACTAGTGTAGAATGATGATAAGCAACTGAAGGAAAATGATGCAGTGGTACCAACAATGATTCTTTACAACAGAATTGAAATTAAATATTTACTTATTTAGCTTCACGCTGTATTACTAGTGGGAAAGTCAGAGAGAACGGAACGCCAAACGCTACGGTCTCTATATACCTCTTTCACCTCGTCCAATATCATAAATTTTTAATACATCCCATCTGGAGCGTCCTCATGTTTTTTACGTGATTTTCCTCCTTCAGTATTTTTGATGCTGTATTTTCGAAGGTCAACCGAGATCTCCCCCTACCTTTGTTACCGCTCACTTTTTCTTCCTTAATCTTTTTTGCTTTTCCTTCATTGCTAATCCATTCGCAAGTTCTACTACATTCTCACCGTGAAAAGTATGATTGAGCGGATCAGTTAAGGTTAAGGTTAAGTTGTTAAGTTAAGGTTAAGTTGTGGACACGCGAGTGCTTAGGATGCTGTCCTGGGAACAGACCAATATGTAGTCGTTACTACAATAAGGAATATGAAAACAGACTGTTTTCATTTTGAGGCACTCGCACGAGACGTCCAAACTTGGATTCGAATTATCGCATAAGAAGCTGGAAGTTTTAAGATCCATCGATCAAAGAGGAATAAGTGCTTCCAAAATATTAGACACCTTTGAAACAGCAAATGGAAATGTTGAAATATACTCTGCCATTATATTTAAGAATTATATGAGAAAAACAGAGACAGAAATATGTGATAAATGAAAACGAGGTCTTAGTAAAAAGCTCGATAAATGGTGGGATGGTAAAGTGAAAGGCATTATCGAGAAAAAGAAGCATGTTAGGATCATAAGGCCTCAGATATTTTTTTTGAAAAAGAAAAAGGATAAGCTACAAAGGCACCAAACGATAGTACTGATAAAGATGAACCGTGCAAGTTCTGAGAAAGAAAGAAATAAAATATTAACGAGCAACATTTCTAACGAAATTTTAGTGATTCCTAAGGTTGTTTATTAATTTGCCACACGTTTTACAGCAGTGAGCAGGTCGCAGGAGGTCCTAAACCAAAAAGTTTTGTTAGCATCTGTAAAATACTAAAAGATTTTTCACATCAGGAGTGTAAGATATTTTGGGAGACTGCATCGGTACAATACAAGAGTTCGCTTCCCTTGTTGTAAAGTCTGTGTGTGAGGAAGAAAAGGCACGTCTCACGTATTGAATAAGGTTGCGCCATGTCAACTTGGCAGCATGAAGTGTCACAAAGTGCCATACGAGTGAAAATTTCCTTCTCAAGGAGAGTCCTGTCTCAAAGAAGGACGAGAGCCTCTTTTTGCACTTGAAAGAAATGAAGAAAGGACGTACAGGCGTAATGCTGCCGGTAAAAGAATTAACGCTGCCTTAGATACATTGATGAGGCCATGAAATGACAGAATAGTTGCACGTTTGAGTACACTGTGCAATGCTCACGATCGACGCTGATATATGGCAGCTAAACATATGTGTTGCAGAAGAAGAATGAAGGAAACGTAAGATATGTAACATTAAATCCCTCGTAACTAGCTGTGTAAAATGTCCTAAATTGTATGTGTTGTCGAAAATACACAATAAGACTAAACTGACTGTACGAATACGAATATCTTTAATAGTTAGCCACAGGTACGCCGAGGTATACACTGGCTCAACATACCAAGGATTTTTACCATTTTATTTGTGGGCTGAAAGATTTTAAGTTAGCTAACAAAGGAAAATGATGTTGTGTTACCAACAATTAAGTATATAAATGCCAAGAAATTTAAATTAAATATTTACTTAGCTCCACGCTGCATCCTTAGGAATAGGTAGAGAGAACGGACCGCCAAACGCACTCTCTCTGCATACCTCCATAATATTATACCTCTTTATAACAAAACATTTCTGATGAGATTTTAGTGATTCCCAAGATTGTTTACCAATTTGCTACATGTTTTACAACGATGAGCAGAATCCAAATATTTATATGAATGTGATGATGGCTATGCCTCGAATACCGATGTTGCAGATAACAGAAATAAACATACAAGAAGTTGCCATACGAAGACTAAAATGTGGTAAGCAGTGGAAGCAAGTAGTGTTACTGCCGCGCTTCTAGGACTTTTTCTGGGTTTAGTACAAATTATGCTGGAAAACAGGGAAGGTCACAGGACAGGGACAGGAACAGGTTAACAGTGCCTTAACTGCATTGACGAGACCGTCAAACGTTAGAATAGTTGCACGTTTGGCCATACACAATGCAACGCTCACGACCAACGCTGATATGTGGCAGTGAAACGTGGATGTTGTTGATGACATAAGCAGATTAAAAGATACAAAATTTCAGAAAAATCGTAATTATCCGTGTAAAACCTCAACCGGCAGAGCGAGACAGAACATCTATCCAAAACACCAATTGACCTCATTAATTTACGCGGGGTTCCTAGTAAAAATTTTATTGATTGAAGAATTACTTATAGGTCTCGACTGTTAATCCTAATAAACTATTGGGCTTGTTTATTTTCTTTTTAGTTTTATGCAGTCGGGGTTTTTGTTTTTATAAATATTTTTCACTTTTTTGTTAGGATTCATTATAGTAATGATAATCATTATATAACTTTTTGAAATCCTCGTATTGAGCTTTTGAATTTGATATCCATATTGTGGTATTCGATACGATTTTTCTTCACTAAGTCCAATGGCGTCTCACAGCCGCCATGATAGTTTTTTTTAACGTCACCTATCTAAGAACACTCGGGCTGCTAATACGAATCTAACGATACCTCAATTATGTAAATCCGTTCAGTGATTCTGGAGATATGAGGTAATAAAGAATATTACATACATACATACAAGATACGCGCGAAAAACATAACCCTTCCTTAGCAGTCGGGAACAAAAACAGTTGAGCGTTATAATATTGTGTTTTAATTTTTAAACGTTATAAGCTGACAATGACAGTACGTGATATAGTTGTAAATGACAGATGTCAGATAGTAAATATTAAATAATAATTGTGGGTGGATTTAGGTTTACGAATTGTTGTAAAATTTATATATAAAAATAGGCGACAAAACAAAGACAATGTCGTCGTCGCCTCCCACTAAACCGCCCAGAGGTGTGAAACAAGGAAAAGAAACGGTACTTATAGCTTTATTCGATCTATTAGAGATTCTTTACAAAGTGAAATCATGTTACAATTTAAAATTTTATTATCTAATTAAACACTGTATTCACACACAGAGTGGTCTACTTATGTCAGTTATCCGCACTCTATCTGCAAGTGAAACAAATGAACAACGAGAAAAGGAAAGAGCAAAATTGGAGAAGGAGTATAAAAAGAGTGATGCCAGACTTGATGAGTTAGTTGCTATCCATGCACAGGAAATCACTGATGTTATGCAAGTTAGTATTTATTAAAAAAAAGTTATATACTTTTTATTTACACATTATAGCTGGGTAGGCAAAAAGAATCTAATATCAAGACACTAGATTGTCCATTTTCCATTGGAATTCTTGGCATTGCATGTTGAGTAGACTTCCATTTAACACAATTTGTCACAAATTCAGGTGGCACAGGCTACATGGTGTTGAGTTAGTTTCATGTCAGTGCTATGTTGCCTGTACCACCTGCTTTTGTAACACACTTAGTCCTAATAGAGCATACTTGTTACAAATTCACACAATCTCAGTGGAACAGTACATGACTGTAAACACTATGGTTGTAAGATCAATTCCTATTCAGAGGGATTCCTTATTTTCATTTGCTCTGGTGCAATAGAGCATTGTGCTTACTTCTGCTAGTGTCTTGAATTTATTCATAATTAGCTAATGAACCCCTAGCATATGAAGAAAAGCATGCACCCCTCCACAGTCCAATTCTTAATACTGACACTAAATTTGAAATTATTCTACTGTGCCATTTTCAAAGTGTTTGTTCTGTAGTCTATTCATTTGGGCCTGACACAAAATGTTAACAAACAACACAAAGCTTCTCAAACCTTTATTGATAATATCACATTTATACAGACAAATCCTTTGGCCTCATTTCTTTTATGTGTTAGAACATAATAAAGAAATGAGTGTTATGACAGGTAAAGTAACCTTTTCTGGTGTGTGTGTGTGGGTAATATGTGGGGATCAAAGTTTCTTAACACCAGGTTCTCTCTTAACTTACCTTGCTACATGCAGGATACAGTTTGAAGCTAAAAAATCTTCAAAACTTTCAGAAATTCAGCGCAGTTACTACAGCACTTGGTGCTTGGGGCCAACACTGTTCTGCTGCTGAGGCTAGATTGGGTGCTTGTAGAGCACTATTGAGGGTTAGACGAGATGATCTGAGAAGATTGTGGGCAGATGCTAGAACTCATCATCATGCATTGAGGATGCTGACTGATATGTTAGTATAGTTTTTTTTATTTCCATTTGTTTTAAGAGTATGTGAGGGGTTAAGTTCATAATCACTATATTAATTACATTAATATAGTGATTATGAGTTTATTTTGGTATTATCAACAAATAATATTATATAAGAATAACTTTTTTCTATTGTGATCTAAGTAGTCACAATAGAAAGAAGTAATTCTTATATTTTTGTCATAGACTTTTAATTTAATGTATATTTTCCTTAAAAAATCCAATGAAAGAGTAGTATAGTAGTATCTAAGTCAAGTCATATATGAGAATGTAAGGCACAAGAGCTTTGCACAATGTTTAGTGATAAATATATACAAAAAAAGACAAAAACTTGAGAATTACTGCATTAAGACAATTTCCGAGTTATATGTAAAATTAGGATGAAAGAGCAGTATCATCAATAATTATATGAGAAAGGTGCGTTAAATATATTTTTAAATTGTAGTGAAAGAGTAGTAGTATCAGAATGCAAGGCTTAGGAGCTTATCACTTAAAGGTGGATATTGAGCGTGGCTAATTCCCTACTAGGAGCATTATTGAACGCTCATACTGAGTCATAGCCTGTGTATTATAAAAAATATGTTGTAAAAAGAACCTTAAACTTAAAGCTTAGCTTAAGCTTAAATACCAAATTTGCCCACCTTTTAAGACTATTACTTTTTGGGATTTAACCACAAATGTATAGTTTTCAGATTTTTTCTTGAATTACTGCTACATGCATATGCTAGCTGCCAGATTTTATAATATTAGGTTAATCGAAAGTACCCTATTATTTTGAATTACTTTTATAGTCGAAATACGCGTTTTTTGCGAAATAAACGGCCATATCTTTTTTTAAGGAAATGGAAAAATACATTTTTTTCAGGAAATCAAGGGGCCGTCAATCCGAGTATATGGCATGATGTTAAACTTTGTCTCCAAGCATTCATGAGATAAAGGTTCTTCACAGACAGACAAACAGACAGAATTGACGGACGGACTACAAAGTGAAAATCTTATAAGGGTTCCTATTTTCCTTAAAAGCTTACGGAATCCTAAAAAATAAAAAAAGTTGAGAATCAATGCATTATTGCATATTATTGTATTTTTCAATAATTTAAATTTAAGAGGCCGGTCGTGGCGCAGCGGCACGACACACGACTGGTGTGACTGCAAAACCGACTGGTTGTGGGTTCGATCCCCACTCGAGGAGATGAAATATTTACTTAAATTTATATTTCCATTTCTTCGCTCTGGTGTCGAGGTTAAGCGCGGCGTTGAGTTCTGCCACTNGCTTAAATACCAAATTTGCCCACCTTTTAAGGCTATTGCTTTTTGGGATTTAACCACAAATGTATAGTTTTCAGATTTTTTCTTTAATTACTGCTACATGCATATGCTAGCTGCCAGATTTTATAATATTAGGTTAATCGAAAGTACCTTATTATTTTGAATTCCTTTTATAGTCGAAATACGCGTTTTTTTGCGAAATAAACGGCCATATCTTTTTTTAAGAAAACGGAAAAATACATTTCAGGAAATCAAGGGGCCGTCGATCCGAGTATATGGCATGATGTTAAACTTTATGTCTCCAAGCATTCCTGAGATAAAGGTTCTTCACAGACCGACAAACAGACAGAATTGATGGACGGACTACAAAGTGAAAATCTTATAAGGGTTCCTATTTTCCTTAAAAGCTTATGGAATCCTAAAAAACAAAAAAAGTTGAGAATCAATGTATTACTGCATATTATTGTATTTTTCAATAATTTAATATTCTTCTGTCTCTAAATAAATTCTAGAGAAAGAGTAGTGGTATCAGAACGTGAGGCTCGAGAGTTAACTACCTCGGGCCGGGTGTTGGGTGCGGCTCACTCTCTACAAGCCGCCTTGTTAACTGCTCGTACTGAGCTACCACGTGTTCACGCTCTGTCTGTTACTATTACTCAATTGGAGGTGAGAAATAGATTATTTTAAAATTTTAAAATAAAAACTAAGTTACTATGTAATAAAATATAAAAATCTGAATTACATGCACTTCTAATTGTTGTATCATGAAACTTGGCAATTTTATGTAGATTAGATGACATGGTAATGATATTTGATTTGGTCTGATGATAGAACTTTCAGTTCTATCATCAGACCAAATCAAATATCATTACATTAGATAGCTGATGGCACCTTGGACTATTCATGGCCTACTCATAAACACATCAAGTTTGTGCTCAATAGTTTGTCTTATTAATGTGCTAAGCGTGGCTTTAAGTTTTAAAATAATCAATTATTTTACACTAGCACACTCGGTATTCCGCATTTTGCCTATTCTGAATATTCGAGACTTGTCTTGTAATATAACTTTCAGAAAATAAAAATATTTCATTGTCCTTATTGAAATCGAACCTACACATATTTTTCTATAAACTGTGGCCTTCCAACATCGTTAGTGTCTGTCGATCATAGTTAATTTGTTACGCATGTAACACCTAATTTAAATGACGAGCCCTGTACCCGATCGCAGGGCAAGTGCTTCCTATCACCATCATATTCGGGCAGACTCGATTCTCGGTAATCTACTCTCGGCCCGAGACCTCAGCCCTGCTACTTGCACCTCGCGTCGTAAATGAATACTTCTATACTAGCAAGTATTGTCTGCAGGTACCAAGGCGCTGTACTTTGAAGCCGAGTCCTGGTTTCAAAATCTGGTATCGTAAATAGATCTCATGCTTAATTGAAGCGGTACATAGGGAATATGGTGTCTTAACAGACCGACAAAGTATTAAAGAGATAAAATATTGTTTGATACCGCCTCGGAGGTGCGGCTTCAAATCCTGCTGCGTTAATTTTTTTATACAGTTCACTTTTATATGTTTCAATTCACTCTACAATCATTGTGTATACAGACAGACTCGTGATACGATAGCGTCAAAATAATGTAATTAGTATATATATTTTGAGATTTTCTTTTTAATATATGTATATGTATTTAAATTTCAGGCAAAGAAAAAAGAACTAGTGGACATAATAGTGAATAGAATAAGTGAAGCTGTATACAAAGATGACAGAGCCCCGCTAAGTAGAAGAGTTTCGGCGAGACGACGCACTGCTTTATTGCTTGCTGGTGAGAAATGTTTATTTTGTATTATTTTAGAATTTTGTAGGAGTAAACTCTTAATAGCTCTGACCCGCGACTTCGCCCCTTTTGTTTGATCGTTAACCTGTAATAAAAACTATATTTAAAAAATACAATACATTATTGTGTTAATTGTTATCAGCAGAAAGCGTTTTTTTCTTACGCCACCGTGATAAATATATAAGAGGCCTACGAAGTTCTTGAGAAAAAGAATATTGACATACGAACAGACAGACGGTCAATAAAGTGATCGTATAAGGTTTCCGTTTTCTTATTGATAAACGAAACCCTAAAAAACACTATTTTCCAACAAGGAGTGTAGAAGTAACAGACGCGTATCTCCAAGACATTACAAACGAAGTTTGAAGGCTCCCTCACGATGAAGGACTTAACATTTCAATACATAACTATTCACGTATTTCATTACAACTTTAAATAGTAATTAATTAATCTCATGTATATAGAAACTACTCAAATTTAAATCTAAAATCACCTCTTTTTAGTAATTTTTTCTTGTTCTTAATAACTATCTTATGTCCCATATTTTATAGAATTAACAAAGAATTAAGAAGTAACAGATACGTATCATTAACACATTACGCTCGAACTTAAAGAATTCTTTAGTGAGGATGACATGTTTGAATACATATATGTTTACATATTTTAAATCACAACTTTAACTTTTTACTGTATACAATTAGATGAATTAATTATCTTATGTATCTTCTCTCAGAAACCAGTCAGATTTTAATCTAAAACCATTAATTCTAGTAATTGTCTAAAAAAACTCAATCATCTCCATGTTCTTATTATACTTTTCTATATTGTCTAGAATTGACAAAGAATGAAGAAGTAACAGACGCATATCTTCAAGACATTACTCCCGAGTTTGAAGCCTCCCTCACAGAGGAGGACAAAACATTTGAAACTACCGTCATGATATCGCTTGAAGCTTTGGGCGTTTTGGAACAATTGAAGGAGGCTACTGAGGTATGTATATTTATAAAAAATCTATATTTTTGTTTTTTATTTTATGGATTATTAAATATAGTTATCGATGGTCATTTTGTATTGTGTGGTTTTTTTTCTCTGAGCTTATTAGACTCTGGAGTGATTTTTTATTTATATTAGAAAACCAATACGCGTTGCGATAGCTACTTCTTTGTCATTTTATACAAAAGTTTATATTGTCAAACATGTAATTGTGTTTTATTTATTTTTATTATTATATTTTTTTTTATTAATATAAGCATTCTGCACTACTATTCTATATAAACTATAATTGTGTCAAATTTCATTCAGTCCGCACATTTTTTGCAAAAGAGATACAACATGTTTGCTTCATGTATTAATATATAGATACTTGAACTTTATTGTACACCACAAGAATAAACAAGTCAAATTATAATAAGTGTAAATTTATTTGAAATACAAAAGACGATCTTATCTATTTGTGACTATGTTTAAAATTTATTTACATATTGGTGAATATGTGTGAATTTCTATCCACAATTACAGTATTTTTTATATTTATTATATTTTTATTTATATCGAAAGATAGGTTATTATCAATTTAATTATGCATAATTAAATTAATGACTTTAATTTATAAATTCTAAATGAGTGAAAATATGTATATGTTATTACTCATTTAGAATAGATAGAAATAGATATATTGTATTATATAAATTTAATACATATTTTTTTTCAATTGATTAAGTTAAAATATACATAAATAAAATGTTTAAATAACAAGTGTGTTCAATATTATAATTATACACATATTCAAGCCACTGAAATTGATAGTTTAGTATGTTGTCCAATGTTTTTCTCATTTATATTATAACGTAATTTATTTTTAGTTCATTTAAACTTCTATCTTATTTATAAACCGCTCTCAACGATGAGACCGATCTTGAGAGCGACCTTAATATGCACTTTTTTATTCATAAATAAACTATTAATTTATGAATGAAAACGGCATCTCAAAATCGATCTCAGAGTTGAGAGTGGTTCATAAAAATAAACCTTCGACCCACAACCGTCATCATTCGCCTATAAAATATAAATATATATTTTCCATAGAAATTTAAAGTTCAAATACAAAACGAACTACTAGAAGTGATAGACTCAGTGTCCCGTCGCATAATCAACGATGTCGATATAGAAATAGATGGGGAAGAGGGCGAGGAAGATGTCCAAATAGTGGAGAATAACGGAGAAGACGGAGAATCTGGTAGACCGCTGGCCAGGCTCGTTAGTTGTCTCGCCGAGGAGTTTAAAGCGTGTGGTATGAGGAATAAAAGGTGGGTAGATTATTATATTTTTTCTTATACGTGAACAACTTTTTTCTGTGACCACCCTTAGCGTACCGCTTTAGTGGTTGTTTTGATTTTACCACTCTATTCTTTTTTAAATTATCTTCTAAGTCATATATACATAAAATTTCTTCGAATTCTTTCTCTTACTGCTTTGATGTCTTTTTTGTAGAACTCTATGTGGAAAGATCTTCTTCTATTTTTAAGAATGTTTAGTGTTATTCCACACTATATATAGAAAATATACATTTATAAAAAGGAATATCTGTCACATGTCACAGAAGAGGTTTCATTGTATCTATCAATAGCACGGTACACAAACATTTGGTTAATACCAAGCGTATAGATGTTTTAAAAAATGTTTACCTACTTTATGTAATGCTATCACAGCGATTTGGTTCTCTCTTTCATCCCACTCCATTTTAATATCACAAAATATTTTAAAATATATGGGAGCGAAAATAAAAAAACACGATGAACAATCATATAAAAATGACAGATTTCCTATCTAAAAGTAATATTTTGTTTATTTTTAATTGTAACACTAATTGTATTTATGACCAGACTAGGTATATATACTAAATATACAGAATCTTTTATATTCAATCGTTAGTAAATGTAATAAGATTTAAGAATAAAATATGGTTTATTATATTTTTTTGTTGATAGATTACTACAATTGTGGAAAGCGGCGTTACAAAAGCATCGAATATCAGAACAGTGTCTTCACACTGAACAACACTACTGGAGTGCTGTACAGCAAGTTGTATGTATTACTTATAAATATATTAATTAATTATTCTTTTGTTTTTGGTGAAAGCAAGCAAGTACCAATGTTCTAGGCCTTGGTCTACGTATAGATAGAATATGCTAAGTCCCGAATTCGTGAGGAAAATGTTGAATAGGAGTGTTTCGATACAATGAAATTTATATTTATTGATATCAATCATGAAAAATTTGTTATTGAAATCGAAAAATTTATTTATTTATTAAATTAAAAAAAACTATTAACCATTATTAATAACAGAGTTAATAAGTTAATATTTACATATATATATATTTTCTTTTTTATCTTAATCTCGTTTCTTCGATCCTTTTAGAATATAGGCGGCGTTATGCTTCGCCACTAAGCACGCAAAGTCATGAGTTTGGGAGTATTAACTTAATTTAAATAATTACAGATGCAACTGTTACTGACAGAGTACTTAGAAATAGAGAGTGTGAACCTGGCGGCGCAGCGCGCGGCCACCGACGTCGCCCCCGACCTGCGCCTCGCTGACTACTTCGCGAAGAGGCGCCCGCAGCGGAGAAGGGACAAACTGTTTAAGTTGACACGTTAGTTGTTTCACTCATAAAAAATATATGGCTCAAGTATATTTACCTACGTAAAGGAAACTTAAGTGTTAGTGTCTTAAGTTTTGTAAAATTTTCAAGTTTGTTATCTATCTCACTCCCACTCACCTACCTATATATCTATCTCGTCATTCACTATCTATACACGTCTGTTTGTATCTATCTATCTCGTTCGCACCCGCCGTAAGACTGTGTACTCATATACAATCACCGTTCCACATACTGTATCTCGCGTTTATTCATCGATTGACTATTATTTATCTCCCTCGCAAACACAATTTTACTTTTGGCAGGGTGCATAGTACTAGGTGGGGATATCATAATCGCTCGCAGCGCTCATGGTGGCCAAAAGTAGAAAAAATGTAAGCTTTGTCACCTGTTAATGTCAAAGCAAAATGTTCGACTTATCGTTTTATTAAGTAAAGAAAATGAGAAATTCTACAATGCAAGAAATACATTTACATGTAATAGATATATTTATAGCCAAGTATGTGATGATGATGACAAACATAAAAAGACAACTCAATTATTTATATTAAACACAAAAAAATTAAGAACAAAGTACGTAATATACCTCAAAAACACACAGATGTGGTAAATTCGACAGAAAAAAATGATTATACTGGGTTTTCATCTATCTGTAATGATGAGCAACAATTATTGTTAAAACCATCAGCAACGATATTGTTTTAGCTGATAAAGGTTTTCCAGATATAAGAACAGTTATAGATTGAAGTGGAAAATAGGTGAAGATTGTTATGCCCCCATTCCTTCAAAATAAGAGTGAATTTTCCAGAGAAGAAACACAAGAAACATATAATATTGCGAGTGTAAGAATTTATGTCGAAATGATAATGCAAAGATGAATGATGAAGTGAGGAGTTTTATAAAAAATTTGGTGTATTCCAAATTTTGAATAATATTACCGAAAATTTATTTAACTGTATTGATTTCAACACATTGTACATATCTTCTGCGTATTGGTAAATTTACAGGCCCCCATATTATTAAAAGATCTTTAGATCTGTAAATATTTCTTTATTCAATTATATCTTACAAATAATACAAAAATATTAGGACCTTGAATAAGTGTTTTTTGAAAGATGGCGTTGTGGCACTCTGTGCATGGAATTTCGTACGGTAACGAATTACCAAAGTAGTACCATATATAACCTCAAATTATAGTAGAATAGTGTTTACTACAGTGCCAACTACATTTTTATTTTCCCTTTGTGAAAATGTGTACTTTTGTGCCAAATAAAGTGTTTTGGCGGGGAATTTTATTGGACTGCTTTATTCAGAAAAAATCTGCAGCAGAAGCACACAGAATTCTCGTTGAGACATATGGTAACAATGCTTTGTCGAATACAACGTGCAGAGACTGGTTTAGGCGCTTCAAAAGTAATGATTTTGACCTTGAAGACAAAGAGCGTTCTGGAGCACTGGCAAAATTTGAAGACAAATAATTGGAGGCATTGCTCAAGCAACGTCTGACATGGATCTTCTTCAACGAAGATCCATGTCAGACGTTAGTAGAGCTCGGGAAAACGTTACAAGTAGATGCGTCAACAGTTTCAAAACGTTTAAAAGCGTTAGGAATGATCCAAAAGCAAGGGCATTGGGTGCCGTATGAGTTGAAGCCGAGAGACGTAGAACGACGTTTTCTCATGTGTGAATTGTTGCTTCAACGGCAAAAGAAAAAGAGTTTTCTGCACCGTATCGTCACTGGAGATGAAAAGTGGATTCACTACGACAATCCAAAGCGAAAACAATCGAGGGGCATGCCGGGTCACGCATCAACATCGTCGCTAAAACCAAATATCAACCATTTGGTGGAATCAGCAGGGCGTAATTTATTATGAGCTGCTTAAAACTAATGAAACTATCACGGGAGCTCACTATCGACTTCAGTTGAAGCGTTTGAGTCGCGCTCTGAAAGAAAAGCGGCCACTATACGAGCAGATACATGACAAAGTGATTTTATTACATGATAATGCTCGGCCACATGTGGCAAAACCAGTCAAAACTTACCTGGAAACACTTCAATGGGAAGTTCTACCCCACCCGCCGTATTCACCGGACATAGCCCCCTCCGATTACCACTTGTTTCGGTCGATGGCGCACGGTTTAAGCGAGCAGCGCTTCCATTCTTTTGAAGAAGCCGAAAAATGGCTTGATTCCTGGATTGCCTCGAAAGATGAGTCGTTTTTCCGACGGGGGATTCAATTGCTACCAGAGAGATGGGAGAAAGTGGTCTCTAATGATGGAACGAGAACTTATTCAAGGTTCTAATAATTAAAATTAAATGACATTTATTTCTTAAATTACATTCTGTTTTGGTATTTAAATAATTGGTTAATAATAAATATTTTTAAATTGCGTATTTTAATAATAATAAAATAATTTCTATTACTTATTTTCTTTTTATGGTCAAAGCTACAACACATTACTGAAATTATTTTCAGTAAAATAACGTTTCAATTGACTAGTATTGATATAACAATAATTTGCAATAATGTATAAAGTAAAATCTTAACAAAACGAAAATGTCAGAGCCAACAAATTTGCGTACGCTGGGTGGCGCTGTAGTCGTGCACGGAGCCAATACATCTACTATCTTTATATCATTAGTCGTAGCCGTCATTCTATTGTGTACCTTTCTCACTCGCGCCCGACGTTAGAGGATATATAGAGGATATATCTGTCTCGGTCGTGCTCACTGTTCTACTATTCATCTGTCTCATTTGCATTGTTTCCAGCGGCCGCTCCAGCAGTGGTGAGTGGTGTGACGTCACGGCGGCACCGCTACCCGCTGGTGTGCGCGCCGCGGCCCGCACTGCTGCACGCAGCTTTGCCCGCGCTGCACGCGTTGTGCGCGTGCTTGGAGAGACCTGGGTGAGTGATTAAATAATTATTATATACATAAATATGTTTCATGTAAGGTGCATTCGTAAATAAGACTAAAAATACACATCTTTGTGTATGAATATTATTTATAAAAAATTTCCAAAGTCAGGCGTAGAATGGACAAAATAAGGATGAAATCATTATGAGCTGGGTCATTTTCAGTCAAGTCGGAAAATGACCCAACTCCTTTCATTTCTAAAGACTGTACGTTTTCTGTAATGTCTACAAATTATAGAAAGTGGGCTTATTCAAATTCCAAAATTATTTCAAATGGAAATATTTACTCGTTGTGTGTGACACCTACACATCTGATACAGGGATGGTATGGTACTCGGCACCTCCGCTTCATACGCCCATGGGCACAGTCATATAATATAGTCTGCCATGACAAATAGACTACTGAGATAGAAATATGCGTTCCCTAAATTATAACTATTTTTTTACATTCCAGCGGTGAATGCTCTCTTCGTGTCTTCATATCGGATTACGTCCGTTGGGGTGAAAGTGAGAGACTCGCGCAAACCGCGCGTGTATCTATAGACGCAGCGGTGAAGGCGCCTAATGCTTGGCGCGAACGAGTCGTGCCCGCCGACCAGAGGTGAGGATTTTCGGGAATATATTTTTTTTATGTTAAGATTTGAATGATGAAATGAAGTAAGAACTCGTCCGATTCAGAAAATTATTGTGTTTAACTGTACTTTCTTATCGACATGCCGAGATTTATATTTGTTCATTTTTACCTATCCTGCTAGGGGGGAAAAGCGTGAAATTGATTAAATATCAGCTTCACGCTACATTTCACACACAGCAGGGTAGGCAGAGCGAACCTAGTGCTAAGATACTTCGTGCCCTACTTTCCGCCGAATTCTGGAAGCATTGTGTGTTGCGTGTCGAAATTCAACATTTCACTGTTCTAGTAAACTTACTAGAACAGTGAAATGAAAATAATTTATAAATATATCATGGGAATCGAATCTACACCCATTTCGTTAACAAGCAGACGCTGTCATAATGCAACACCATTAAAAGAGAATTTCTCGATTTAAATTACTGCCTGTAACAACACACTCCATTTTTTAAAATATAATTAGAATATTTCCAACAGCCGCCCCGCGTTCGCGTGCTGCGTGCAGGCGTGGGCGGCGCTGCGCGCGTGCGCGGAGTCGGCGCGGCGCTGCGGCGCGTGCGGGGGCGCGGCCGCCGCGCGCGCCGTCACCGCCACGCTGGGTACGTGCTCGTTATTGTGGTTGGCCCTCATTTAGCGGGGTATGTAGAGGGAACTTAGTATTAAGACACTCCATTCTTCACGGATGTCTACATTCGCATGGCGTTGCGTGTTGAAGGGGGGAATTCACTGCCGCGTTTTGCCCTGTTATCAGAGTGAGAAAAGAAAGATAATAAATATTTTTATTTCCCCGAGTAGGAATCGAACTCACAATTGTTGCTTTTACAGTTAGGCACTTGTTCCATTGCGTATAATTATTGTATTAATATTTGAATCATTTTAAAATTCATTCCCTTAAATTGTACCTTTTGCATACCATTTTTTAATTTTGCGTCATTATTAATCTATTTTAATCACTTTTTACTCCATGGAACCATAAACATTAAACTACGTTAATAAAAGAAATCTAAATAAACCACTTAAATTTATCTTAAATTAATCTGTATAAAAAAATAAGATATTTGACATTGTTGACAGTTCGGAACTTAAAGTAATGGTTAGACTCTTTTAAGAATATGTTACAACATCAAATATATATACAAGGCCGTCGTGGCACAATGGGACGGCGTGAGTACTCTCACGCCGTCCCATTGTGACGCGACATTTGAAACGCGACATTTGAAAGTTTATTTTCCACTCGGCGAAATAAATTATTCAATATTTTTATTTCCTTATTCTGGTAACAAGACAAAGCGAGGCGTTGAGTACTGCCACTCAACGTCTAATGTCTAAGAGCCTCCCCCAGGCGCGCTGGCCGCGCACGCGCGCGCCGCACACGCGCGCCTGTCGCCGGCCGCGCCCGCACGCGCCGCGCGCTGGCTGGCGGACGACGACATCGTGAGGTTCTTGCAGTCGCTGCCCAACTACCGCGCCGCCGTGGAGCAGGCGAGCTTCTCGCCTCAGGTCATTGCTGGATTTGTTTTTATTGTTATTTGTTTGTATTTTTAATTAATTTGCTATTTTGTATTAAGAAATAAAGTATCGAAAAATAGAGTATAAAAATAAATGCTGTTATTTGGAAACAAATCGTCACTTTGTTGCCAAATAACAGCAAAAAAATATTCCGATTCCAATAGAAGAAAACGTGCTTTTGATAATTATAATAAAAGAATCACTTGTCGAATATTAAGTTGTTTTAAAAAAAAAAATGTATTATATGTTTTTATTTAGAAATTAATTATCAAAAACGAGATTTTCAAGTTATTGTACTTTTGTTTTTTGTAACTAATGAAATTTAACATATATTATGTGGTTTATATTATTATTAGTATATCAATTAAGGCAAAATGCTTTTAAATAATGTTTTATTACATAAACATTTAATATAGATAGCAAAAAGAACAAAACTGAAATTTAGAAAATTAAAACATTATCAATCATGCATAACACTAAAATTAATTAAAATCAAATAATTTATATTTTAAAATGTTGCGAAAAACGTGGCCATCGTAATGTTATATTTTAAAATGTTGCAACATTACATTTTTAGGAATTAAAACAGTCGTACGAGCGGGAGGCGGAGACTTTAGGTACTAGTTTAGGAGACGGAGAAGTCACCAAACGTGAAATTGTGGCTGATATTAACACTCTAGTGGACCTCGCTTTATTATGTGAGAGTATGGTAAGTGTATTATGTATATATAGTAGGTTCGAAAAACGTGGCCATCGTAATGTTAAGCTTTCTGAACTCTTGTGCATTATTTATTCGGGAAGAAAATAATAAAACTCAACTCAAATATAGTACAGAACATACAGTACGGTCGACGAGTCGTGGCCGCCCTGAAATAGGCTATAGTTGGCTGTGCAGATTTGACTTTAAGCTTTAAAAAAAAATCTAATTATATAAGAAACAATAATTCATTCCATTGAGTGGGAATCGAACCCACAATTTATCGCATTTACAGTCGCACGTTTGTGCCCCTACGCCACGACTGGCTTATTTTATTTAATTACTTTAAATTGTGAAAATTTGTGATTAGAACAGTTTGTACATGTTTATTATGATTTCGAAACGTTGTTATGTATTTCAGAATTGGCTAAGCACAAACATAAAGACGATTCCTTCCATAATAAGTTCTCCGTTGCCTTCCGGTGGGGGATTGAAGTTACCTGAGAAATTTAACAACGATATATCAGCCGCCGCCGCCATATTTGATGAAATTGCACACAAGTGCCTTTTATTTTTACATTTAGAAGTGAGATTTGTTTTTTTTTCTTTAATAAGAGCACAGAGAAATATAGTATGAGGTTTGCTTAAAAAATACATAATGTTATAACTCAATTTTGTAATTTTGATAAATATATATGAAAGAGTACAAATTTCATAGGTTGTTATTTTTTTTCAGTCCCTACCGGATACCGGTTTTTTTTAATTTAAGGAACTTAAAACGTGTAATAATGTTATAATCTACCAGTTCCTCGATATCCCTTATCCCTAAAGATCATAATTTTAAAGTAAATAACTACTTATAATTTTGTAGAATTTGTAACTTATTTAATGGAATGTTCTTCGAAGACATCAACAAGAGTATAATTTTAAATTAGAATTAGGTGGAGGGAGGTTGTCAGCTAAGGGTGGTGTGTCGGTCCGCAGATGCGCATAGAGTGCTTCCACTTCCTGGGCGGCGAGGAGCGCGGTGAGGCGGCGGAGGCGGGCGGCGCGCCGCGCCTGGCGCAGCGCCTGCTCGCGCTGCACGAGCGCGCGCACGGCCTGCTGGCGCCGCACGCGCGCAACGTCAGTCACCACCACCCCCATTCTAACCCATTGCCGCCGCGTTTACTGTTGTGTACACTATTGTGACGATCTCTTTTATTATTTTTTATATTTAAAAAAATATTGTTTTCTTATAACAATATTTTTTGTATACGGCAAAGTGAGGAGTAATAGTTGAGCGGTCCATAAATGACGTCTCACGAATGTCAGGATATGTATAGATTTAAAGAACCAGAAATGGTAAAACAGAAAAATCAAAAAAACTTTCCTTGATTTCCAATTTGTATTGAGAATTCTTGAATAAGTATGCAAGATAGATAATTTTACATTCATTTTAATTATATAATAATTGATTCTGAGTATTTTAATTTACAATTATCATTTCTTATAATATATATTTTATCTTTGTCATCCCAAAACTATTAGTGTAATTCAAATACATCTTAGAAAAATTCAAGTTGTTGAAAAGTTCTTAAGCTAGAGTTCGACTGCTTTGACTATAAACAAAAGACGTAGATAACGTTACGACGTTCATATTTTTATACCTTTTCTATTCTACGTTCATATTTTTTTTTTGTGAAATAAAAAAAAAAAAAAAATGTTCAAAAAATATTCGAATTCTTCTTAATTCCAGACGTCTGTCTATTTACCAAAAAGGCCGAAAGACCAACAAAAATATCTGTGTCATTTATTTCAGCTTCAAACTGTAGCTGCACTTGGACCTTAAAAATTCAAATTCAAAATATCCTTTATTCAAATAGATTTTTACAAACGCTTTTCAATCGTTGAATGAGCACAAAGTTACCACCGGCACGGAGCGTAGTTCTGCTGAGAAAAACCGGCAATTTTTTTTTAATAATTTTAAATTGAATTCCAGTACATAATGTGCGGAATCGGCGAGATGATGTCCTCCGCTGTCGTCTGGCGCTGGCAGAGTGCTGGCGGCGGAGCCTCGCAAGTGGGCGTGACTTCTGTATCTGGCAACAGCACTGCGCCAATAGGAGGGCTTGGATCTGCAGGGGGCGGGGCTTCAGCTGGGTCTGCAGCTTCAAGGGGTGGAGCTGGAGGGATGGAAGGAGCTGCGGAGGCGGCCCGATTGGCGGCTCTGAGTCATTGTCTGGCGGCGCTGTCGTTACCTCATGATGGTCTGCACGGAGCGCACGCGTATTTGCATCTGTTGGCTTGTACGCCGGAGGTAGTATTTTTTTTCTACTAGTGAATCAAACAAATGTTGACTTACTCGAAAAAGCATTGCAATAAAAAGTTTTTCGTTAGCTTCACGCTGTATCCCATACAGTTAATAGGTATGCTGAGGAAAGCCTAGTTTTAAGACACGACGAGTCTCACTTGACAGTCCAATTTTCAAGACCGAAATATATTGAGTGACAGGAACCCGATCTTTATTACTAAAGCGAATAAGACTAATTCCTCCTGAGCGGAAATCGAACCCCCAACCATCGCATTTATAAACAAACGCATGATTCTTTATATATAGTAATTTGTAACAGATAAAATACACACATTTAAACACATTTAAATTAATTAATAATCTTTTCTAACCAGGAAATAATAACATCGGTAAAAGAGAAAGGCCCCCAATTCTCTGAGCTAGAATATCTAAACGCGTTCAAAGTGATTGCTGCGCGTAGAAACATTCCACCCTCCACGCTGCGTGTACATCTGAAGCAGCTGTCCACCGCGCTAGGCCACGTGGGGGTCACTGTATAATTGTATTTCAAGTGTATAATATAGTGTGGAAAAGGTTTTTATTTCATTTGTATAATTCATATTTTGGAATTGTATTTATAGTACGTTATGTATCTCTTGTACTTTTTTTTTAAATTATTGCACTAAAGTCACTAAGTATAGTTTTACATTGCTTATAAATATATTTATAGAAAAAATTCTCCCTCCACTCACAGTGTACATATGAAGCAACTGTTGAAAGCGTTAGAACACGTGGGAGTTACTGTTTCCGATGGAGTAATCATAAAAAAAAATATTATAATATTATTATAATTTGTGGTTTTTTAGCCTACTTGGAACTAGAGTAAATGAGCCCGCAATCATTTTCCCCTCCATTCTATACTTCGTAACGAAACTGGAAATCAGACTTTATGTTTATATTTCATTTGTAAAATTACTTTTATTCGGCTTGTATAATCTATATTTTAATACATAAAGCAAAAATGTTGGATCCCTTTTTACGAAAATTGCGCGGACAGAGGAGTATGAAATTGGGCACAATTTATAGTTTATACGTAGGAGAAGTGCTGAACGCTAATATTTTTTAATAAAAATGCTTATTATTAAAATTAATGTACATGTATTAAATCAATAAATAAAACATTACACACACTACCAAACATTTGACAATATTTACACTTTTATGTATATAAAGTGGCATTCACGTCGCTATGGCAACGCCAATGCATATAATTATTCTCTAGTTTATATAATCAAATGTATAATTTTCCGCCCGATTATTGTTAGGTAAAATATTTGAATATCGAAGCTCGGTAAAAACAGTTTCATACATAAAAATACATATTTTTCCCTTTACCGAGTGTTTCTTTATTTTATTCTTTTATTTTATCTATCAATTATTGCATAGGAATTAAAGAATATTTATATTATGAGAAATATATAATAATAATCGATAATAGGATATTACTATAGAGGCCAATCGTGGCGCAGGGGCAAAAGCGCGCGACTGTTTTTTTTCCTTCGCTTTGATAACGAGGCAAAGTGCGGCGTTAAGTTCCAAGAGGGGAACGGAATTACGATACTCCATTATGATTATAAGATAGCCTCGGTTTACATTTATTAGGTTCTCAAGTTCCTTCTGCGTGAAGCTTAAAAAAAAAACAAAAAAAGATATTACTATCTTGACACTTTGTGACAGTGTCTAACTGTAAACGGGTTGTGGATTTTAGATTTCCCCGTTCTGGTAAGACTTGACGTTGAGTTCCGCCATTCAACTTGTGAAACTCGAATTTGGGCGCATAGCAAAACATGGAATGTTTTGACACTAGGCTGTCTATGCCTACCCGCTATACGCGGGATAAAGAGTGAAGTTGAAGAATTATGGTACTATTTAATTATTTTTTATAGATTTTTTCTATTATTTATTTTTAATTAATTGAAATAAATATATTTTATTCTATTGCATATTGATGTTTTATTTTATCATGTTTGTGTGTTTGATGTTTGTTACAAAAAAATAGTGACCGCCCGAAGGTTTCGGTTTTCCCATACCTATCATTTATTTGATACGCTACATGATATAAATTCAAAACTATATTTACTCAGAAGACATCAAAATTATAACTAAGCTATACGTTCTTATTTCACGTATACGTATTTATTTCACGTATATACGTATTTATTTCACCCTTCTCCAAAATAGATAAATAGATCGAACAGACAAGAATTTTATTAATGAGGTTAATTATGTAATATCTTAAAATGAGTAGTTGAAATAACACTTATTTGGGTATCAAATGAAAGAGAACAAAGTGACGACGTTTTTAAAATATTTGGTCTAAATTTTTTACGTAAAATTTTGAGAAGTAACATTGGGGAACAATCATTTTGCGGCATGGTAGCTTGAAGTCAATACCATATAAGGCTAATGTGGTGAATACTAGAATATGCTATGACTCTAACCCACGCCTCCTTGAAACCGACCAGGTGCTCTGACCACTAAGGTAAAAGAGGTTAAAAGAATCTCTTGATCTAACTAGTTTTCCACACATTTCAACTCCGTTTATCAAAAACTTTTCCTGATTAAAAATATCTCCATGCACATGTCCAATTATTTCCACTTCTTTACTATCCTTTACGTATTTTTGTCTTACTGCGAATCCTTTATTTGCTTCATCAGTATTGTTCATTTTCCCAGCAGTGTCTTCATACCACAATTCGCATGTAAGATGTGATTGTTTCGCATGTGGAGCATAATTTAATATAGTTTCTATATAAGCACGATATCCATATGTAATATTTGGTGGAGACATAAGTTTTTAATTAAAATAAAAAAAAAAATCATAAAAACAAAAACCTCGACTGCATAAAACTAAAAAGAAAATAAACAAGCCCAATAGTTTATTACGATTAACAGTCGGGACCTATAAGTAATTCTTCAATCAATAAAATCTTTACCAGGAACCCCGCATAATTTAAAGAGATTCCCAACTGCTAAGGAAGGGTTATGTTTTTCGCGCGTATCTTGTATTTATGTATGTATGTATGTATGTATGCAATATTCTTTATTACCTCATATCTCCAAAACCGCTGAACAGATTTACATAATTGAGATATCGTTAGATTCGTATTAGCAGCCCAAGTGTTCTTAGATAGGTGACGTTAAAAAAAACAATTATGGCGGCTGTGGGACGCTATTGGACTTAATGAAAGAAAAATCGTTTTGAATACCACAATATGGGTATCAAATTTAAGAGCTCAATACGAGGATTTCAAAAAGTATACCTTTTTGAAATCCTCGTATTGAGCTCTTGATTCTCATCATGATTATCAGGGGCACAAAGTGTGACTGTAAAACTGACTGGTTGAGGGTTCGATCCCCACTCGAGGTGATGAAATATTTACTTAAATTTATATTTCCATTTCTTCGCTCTGGTGTCGAGGTTAAGCGCGGCGTTGAGTTCTGCCACTCAACACGCAATGCCTCCAGAATTCGGCAGAAAGTGGGGAACGGAGTGTCTTAACACTAGGTTCCCTCTGCCTACCCTGCTGTGTGCGGGATACAGCGTGAAGCTGATTATTATTCTTATCATTATCATTACCATAATTAATCCTAACAAAAAAGTGAAAAATAAAAAAATATTTAACAAAACAAAAACCCCGACTGCATAAAACTAAAAAGAAATAAACAAGTCCAATAGTTTATTAGGATTAACAGTCGGGACCTATAAGTAATTCTTCAATCAATAAAATCTTTACCAGGAACCCCGCATAATTTAAAGAAGTCTCGACTTCATTATGGTAATGATGTACCATGTCTGATAAGAGTCCTACACCAGCATTCAAAGCCTCTTTTCCAATAGCTCTTGCTCCATTTGATAATAAAGGTAGCACTGATCTAAACAATCCACCCAAAAAACTTTCAATACCATGACTACGCTGCTGTGCTACACCTTTATAGATAACTCCAATTCCAGTTCCAGTTTGATGGATGCAATATTGTTGATATGGACAAAATTATCACTACATTTATCGTACATAATTTTTATTTAAATTAGTTGCGTTTGAAATGTAACTTAACACAGCTCGTTCAAAATTCAAACGGTATATTTTCTCCGGTGTCAGACCTTATATCTATTACAATTGTATCAGACTCTTTACGCATTACTGGTATATAGTGTGGCGGTGAAAAAAAACGTGCATTTTGTTAGATCCATATACATATTTAACAGGATCCAAAGAAATAATCCGTAACAATGAACACATTACGTCCCCCACTATTTGAGGTTCTACGATATCACAGTAAATTAATAATTGTGATGGTAAACCTAAGTAAAGGTTAGCTGGAAATTTATCTGTAGTTTTAGTTTTTACATCGGTATTTGGATCATAATCAAGCTGAAGATTTAACTTTGAAGAAAACTTTAGAGTAATGAGATCATCGATATTTCCGGTTAAAGTGATGTATTTTGAAATTTTATCGTAGCGTACCCTAAATGATTCTCTAGAATTCAGTGCTGATAGAACATCGTCTATATTTTCATAACTGGTTGCTGGGATATGATTTTTATAAGTAACAATCTATGGTTCAGCTTCATTGGGAACCAGCTCTCTTTTACTTATGTACATGATATTTTATTTACTTTGAAGAGTGAACATAGTACATGGATACTGAAATTCTAAAATTCCTACCGACCATTCTCCTTCTAGTTTGATAGATTTTGGTAGTTTTGTTGAAAAGTGTATCAGGAAGGTCTAGCAAATGCGTATTTACTAAAAACATCGATAACACATAAAATATGCCAAAGATCGCTAATATTAGATAAAACATATTTATTTCTTGAAAATCGCCGCTGAACAGGTTTATGTAAGGTATAAGTATCTTGAGACTCCAACCATTTTTTCGGATAATTTATTTAAACTACTATAACGAGCAGGATTAGAAACATCATCTATTGGCACCGTGCACGACTACAGCGCCACCCAGCGTACGCAAATTTGTGGGCTCTGACGCTTTGACATATGATGGCGGGAATGTTTGAAAATATTCGTAAAATACTTTCAAATTCATTTATATTACTTAATTACCACAGTAATTAAGTAATATGAATGAATATATAAAATATATATATAAATATATTTAAATATATTGTAAATATATGTAAATATATTTGTTGCATTGTAGAACAACTGCAACTGCTGTGACTCACTTTTAATAACTTAGTAAAACGATAAGTCGAACAGATTGCTTTGACATTAATAAGTGCCAAAGCCTATATTTTTTCTACTTTTGGCCACCATGAGCGCTGCGAGCGTTTATAATACTGTCATCTAGTACTACGCACCCTCCCAATACTTATAATAAATCTGTAGAAAAGTCGTTTCTGTACATTGAAAATATTTAAAAAAAAAATTAGCCAGGGTGTTAAAGGATAATTAACAGAACCCATTTCCAACATTTTTGGAATTTTTGTCTGTTTGTCTGTTTATCTGTTTATGTCAACACATATCACATAAAAAGTACACAATAAATTTAAGCAACTTTTATACATAAAAATTACAAGTAAATCAAAGTAACTTTTAGTGTTTATTTCATTGTAATCGCTTCACTCTATCAAAAGATATAAGTATTTAAGTTTTCAAGAAGTTTATATTTGATATAGTAAAAATCGATACAAGTAACGCTATCTAAAGAATTGATAATAATTTGTTATTTTTTTTTATATTTGACTCGTAAAACTGCTTCCAAACTTTCATTTGCAAGGTGGTTTCGATTTTTTGTTTTATTATTATTTAGTATTGAAAAAGTTTGTTCACATATATAGGTAGAACCAAATAAGCTGGCACATTTCAGAGCGTTTATGCGCAACTCTTCGGACATATTTTTATCAATGCAGCGGTAAAAGTTCAGCAAGTCTCCTTCGTTGTATTTGTTGCGTAAATCTTGGTCGTTTTGAATGTCGATAATTTCTAACTGCATTGACTCTGGTACATTTTCAACCGAAATCGTGAAAGGATTGCTGAATATGTTCAACAGAGGTTTCACTATTTTAAATTCCGAAAATCTATCTTGAAAAGATTGATAACTGAAATTAATCGCAGTTTTGTTGAATTTTTCAGCTATTTTCTTATAATTCGAAAAATGATTGTAATTTCCAGAATTTACACTCTCACCACTCGCAAATACAATCGATTTCTTCTTTATTACAAGCTCTGAGTAAAACTTTTCTATATTTTGGTTTTAAACAATGTAACGCTCTCGTTTTTTTAATCTTTCTAACGCTCTTATTTTTTTAAAAACTCTTTATGTGTCTTTACTCTGTGTTTCATTGTTTAGTAACGACAGAGTTGTCTTTAAAGTTATTGTATTTATATCCCTTCTTAGGAATGTAACAAATGGTATACTGATCAGGAAATATGTTAGTTTTCAATCGGTAAATATCCATCCATGTGGCTTACTAGTGGCATCTTTGTATGCTTCATCAACATTATATTAGGATTCTCAGGTACTATTTGACGAGCAAAAAAATGCATTTGAGTTTTGACTCTAGGATTTTTAAAGTAAATTATGTAGCTAGAATTTAACGATGTATCACGTTGTCCTTTCCCTTGATGACACAAGTTTTGTGTTATGTAGAATACATAACATGTTTAGAATAGAATACATAACACAACATAACATGTTTAATGAAACATTTTCAAGTCAGGAATTCCTTGATAATAATTAACTCCACTTAAATTGTATAATGGTTGCAATTCATCATAGCACCATAAGATAGTGTTAAATTCTTGATTACAAACATGATTTATGTTTTTCAAAAATCACATACGAACTTTGATTTTCCACAACCACTAGGACCCGCTATAATAGCAGTGAAAGGGTGTTCTAAATGAAACATGTTAAATGTAGTAGGACACGTCTATTCAATTCAAAGGTAAAATTAAATATGTACATTAAAAAAATTACTTATAATAACATTTTATAATACTTTTTCTTAACTAATACAATAAAATTATCAATATAACAAGATTCAAAAGGTATTTAAATTAAATGAAATCAGCTTCACGGTGTATCCTGCACACAGCAGGGTAGGCAGAGGGAACCTAGTGTTAAAACACTCCATTCCCTACTTTCTGCCGAATTCTGGAGGCATTGCGTGTTGAGTGGCTGAACTTAATGCCGCGCTTAACCTCGACACTAGAACGAAGAAATGAAAATATAAATTTAAGTAAATATTTCATCTCTTCGAGTGGGGATCGAACCCATAACCAGTCGATTTTACAGTCACACTTCGAGCCACTGCGCCACAACTGGTCTCAAGGTATTTAAATGACATCTTAATACTATCTTAACTTATAATGACCCCAAGCTAATGTATCTGTTGAGTTAGGCAAAATATGTCGCTTGGTGTCGTTGTATGACAAACAAATTTTATTATTTTTTTGTGTAAATATAATATGTTTGATACTTCTACTACTTAATCTATACATTTCAACAAGCTGTATTTTTTCTGAAATAAACATGACTTATAGTCACTAACATTTAATTGAGTGTAACTAAGTTACACTTTTATTAACTCCTTTAGCTTTGGTGATAGTACGATCTTCAACACTCATTGCATATATTTTTGATCGCAATCCAACAAATACAGTAAAAAATTGTTCTCGTCTTTAAAAAATCCTAATTTCTATAATTTATTTAGTCTTTGTGTTTTGAAAGTATAATTTTTATAATTTCTGAATAAATAAGTAATTATTGTTTCACCGACGCACCATTATTTGAAACATTGTATAATAAAAAATACAATAGAAGTATTTAGAGTTAATAAAAAAAATATTAAATGGGGAAGTTTTTAATAGAAAAAATATTGTTTCATTGGCGCACCATTATTTGAAACATTGTATATTAAAAAATGCAATAGAAGTATTTAGACTCAATAAATTCATAAAGATTGTAACAAGAAAATCATTTGCAGGAAGCGATTTAATATCGCGAGTTCTAGCATACAATATTGTACTGTATCGTGGTTTCTGACGCTTTGATTAAAATGGGAGAAATTGCATTAAGTAGTAGTCAACATAGCGACACACAGACAGATGCACTGTGGCGTCGTTAGGTGATTAGCAATGCAAGAAAGAGACAGAATATATTGTGAGACAGCAACACTGTGACGTAGTTAGGTCGTTAGCAATTCGGGGAAGTGAGCGGTAAGGACCGGCGGGCGCTTAATGAGGTGACTCATAAGCGAATCAACTAGTGTGATTTAATTAATGAAAAAGCTATCTTTGGAACGGTTAGAGATACAGCTCTGAGACCTAGCGCATCGCAATCGATTCAAATGGGGGCCTATTCCCTTTTTTTTTAGTTTCAAACCACCGACCGACACCGACGATTGGACTCGTGGGGGCCTGACAGACTTCCGGAGGATCGTAGTCGTTGGTTCTGGCACCTGCCTGTGGAAACTTATTTACAGAAATAAACATAATATAATTGATTTTTTTATTATGTGCGACGAACGAAATTTAAAATGTTAAAAAATATTTAAATTTTATATTTCAAAGTTCATTGTTAGGGACACGGTATCAAATTAGAAAGTATCGATACTGTATTCATGAGTAGTATCGAAAAAAATGTATCGTACTTATAAAACTATCGAGTACCGTTCTTAGAGTCAAATGTCAGTCAGTAAGTAACGTCATTACATTACTGATGTTGACATTATGTGAGTAGTGTAGTAGAACAGAACATAAATAAATAAATAGTTTAAAAACACTTTTTTTTTCACAGCTTTTGAGAAAAAAACTTATATTTTTTTACAAAGTGTTCTTTTTTTGTTTCTCATGTGAATAATTCTGGAGGCATTGCGTGTTACTATATACTCGTATAAATAGATAGATACCACCCAAGTTAATAAAAGTGTGTTAAAAAACAAATGGTACATATAAAAAACGAGAATTGCAAAGTCATAATTTGTTATTTATATATTTTATAAAGTCATTTTAAAACTTTTATTAATCCACTTTAAATAATAAGTCTTTTGAACCGTTTTGGAGATAGGTGGTTTCGAGTTTTTGTGTGAGTACTTAGTAGTAGTGTTACTAATTTAAGTACTTATTAGTATTATAGTTCTTATAGTGGAGGCCAGTCGTGGCGCAGGGGCACAAAGTGTGACTGTAAAACCGATTGGTTGTGTGAAGAGTTGGAAATCACATGGGAATGCCCCGCGTACGCTAATCAGGGGGCATTTCGACCGTTGGGCCCGTCGCGCCAAGGCGCGGACGTGGAGGACGAGGACTGGCCTCGTCGCCTTTTACGGCGGTGAAGACTGTGTCATGAGACTGAGGAATGAATCTTGCCTATGTACGGAGCGTTTGCGACAGTAACTGGATCGTGGGATTCCAAAGGACGCTGTGAGGGCGTCGAAGAAGCAGGTGTGGATGAGGAGGCGTACTTGCACGCTTCGACAAGGAATGGGCTTGAGTATTAATCTCCACGCTCGTAGAAGCACTTGGTTAGGCGTTTGGAGAAATCCTTTAGCGATTCTAATTCAACATTTTTGTGTAGATCCACGTTGCGTACGTACCGTGGGCATCCGGATGCCATTCGGAGGAATTTGTTTTGGAGCCTCTGAAGGAGGTCTATCTTAGTGTGTGCGAACACGATACAAGCATAGGCCATGATGCTCAGCTTGTTTCGAAGTGACATTTTACTCCGCTTGAAAATGAGTGCGCATAGCCTGCTCATGACGTATGTAGCTTTGTTTCTGACATGACGTGATGTGCGGCCGGAAAGGCAGTTTCGAGTCTAGTACGACACCACCACGATTTGCAAACCATAAGAATGAGCCGAAAGGCCAGTTAGTTGTATAATTGATTCGATACGATACCTATTAAAAAGTACTTTATAAGTATAAGTATCAAATACTCGATATCACAAAGTATCGATACTTTTTTCGTGTTTCATTGAACGTGACACTTTGGGTATAATTAGTTTTGGGCGTTACTGTTATATTTTTATAATGCATTATTCATTATATTATATTTTTTTAACTGTTATTTTAAACTGTTGTAATATATATTATATTATTTTCAACGTAAATATAATACAATGACAAAATGTACGAAGTTCAGACTAATATTTTTGTTATTAGTTATTTTAATGTAAGTAATATTTGGCCTTTCTGCCATTGAGTTAAAGCTCATATTTGTGCGAGGTTATACGATGTGAAGTTCGCCATCATTATTTTATTTGACCTTGGCTGGACTCGATGTAGGCCGAACAACTACTAAATATTTCCGATCATTACCGAACCGAGGCGCCACATGCTATTTTCATAGCAGATAATGAATATTATTTACTGTTATTTATAACAGTCAGTGTTGAAAATAATTAATGATTAGAACATTAGAAATTTATAATGAATTATATTATCTGTTGTTTGTTATAACGCCCAACTTTAGGTATAATTATGTGTTCTGTGAACGTGACATTAGCAAAAGGATTAGTGCTCAACTGGCAAGCTTGGAATGTCATAAACAAAGAATAACAACAACAACAAAACTTATAATAACAATATTGATAGTTATTCTTTAGATTGTATAATTAATTATATGAAATACCTAAAAACGCATTAATATATCCTACTAGTATATAAATGATTAAACTATTTAATTACATTAAGACTTATCTTGTGTTAAAGTTATACAAAAATGGATGAAGAACTTGCAGTTTTACGACAACAATGTGTTGACGGTCTCCGCAATAGCGCTGACTATGTTTTAAAATATTTAGACGACGAGGAGAAAAGCAATGAAATTAATAAATTGAAAACATACGTACAAAGTTACTGTTACCTAGATAAGTTGTCAAATTTAAAAGAAGTTAAAGATTTTGTTGATGTGGTGAGATATTTTGTGACTTACTCCATTTATTTATTTATATAGCTCATACTCCTAATAATTATATATTTTAACAGCAAGATGGTGACATTTGTAATTATGAAGATTTCGAAGTGTTCCTCGAAGATCGAGAAAAGGGCCTTAATTTAGATCATGATAATCATGCTTACATGAAAAGTTTTATGAACCAGATTAAAAGTCATCAAGCTGCCTGTTAGTATTGATTTATCTTTGGTATTACTATTTCATTAAGATTATTTTATTTCCTTTTGGTAATAAATTATATGTTAGTAAAACTTAGCATAGTATTTAATTTTTGTTGTGCTAAAGATCCTTCCTCTTTCGTTTTTCGATATTCTACTAAAAAATGTCATGGTGTTGGCAGGTTTCTGCTACAGCGCACAGTGTCTGACTGTAAATGCAATAGATGCTGGTTTAATACCCACTGGGGCAAATTAATTGTTTTAATTTCTTCACTCTGTTAACAAGACAATGTGGTATAGAGTCATATAACAAACATAGTCACAAATAAGTTTTATAACAAATGGGGAAATGAAGTATAATGTACCACTATGTTCCCTTTTTCTACCTTGCTATATGCAGGATACAGCGTGAAGCATAAAGTCATATTGTCTAATTATAAAATGTTAATGGACTATTATTATTACAGCGTCAACATATAAAGACCCTGAAATAGAAATTGTTCAATCCAATGATACTCAAGTAAGTGAATTTAAATATTTCACAAAAAGTATGTCTAAAATAATATTTATTTGTAGTTTTGAAATGTACTGTTTCAAAAATTCCATTTACGACATACATATATATTTTATAATATTTTTTAATTTGTTTATTAATAATTATAATGTAGAACATAGTAAATAGTACTGTACTATTTTTAACTATTTGGGAGAATGAAATAATGAAATGAAGTACTATTTTTAACATATAAATTAATGAACAAAACAAAATATTATTGTATGGCTTAGTGTTCAGAGTTCTGTAGATGGTCTCCAAGAAATGCGGGTTCAAACCTGATTATGTTCAAATTTTTATATTTTTTAAATATTTTTCTATTTTTACTGTAAAATAACATTTAAATTTTCATTTAGAACTTCAATATGATCAATAATAATATTTATATCATACAATTTAATAAAAGTACAGTACATAATATGTTGTCATTATATTAACATTCTTTTCTAGATTGATCCCATCACAAAACAACCTATTAGAATACCTGTAAAAAATAAATTTTGTGGACACATATATGATATGACAAGTATTTCTGAGTATATGAGGATGAAAAATAAAGCTAAATGTCCTTGTAAGTATTTACTTACATAAGTATTTATTATATGACTATATATTACATAATATCAATCAAATCTAATTGATTATTTAATTATTTTTCAAGAAATCAAATAATGCATGAAATATTGACTTAAAACAAAATAATATTTTTTACAGAAACCAATCCATTTGACGGTTGTAGGTGTCGATTCCCACTCGGGAGAATGAAATATTTCATATTATTATTTCCCTAATCAGGTAACGAGCCAAAGCTCGGCATTGACCTTAGTCACACACCACGCAATTGCCTCAAGATTTAGGAGGAGCGTGGGAAACGGAAGTGTCTTATTAAGAATGTAGTGTCTTGACACTAGGTTCCCAGGACTCCTCTGCCTACATTGCTATATGTGTGTGAAGCTAAAAAAAATATTTGATTTATGGACAATCAATTATTTCAATTCTCTTGTTCTATTTGCACAGAGCGCGGTCTTGTGTTCCGCCACTCAACTGGGCGGTGCGTGGAGTGGGCTGACACTAGGTTCCCTCTGCCTACACTACTATATGTGGAATATATTATAAAATTTTATGTACATATTATGTTCTTGGTTCTCGGCTATGTATAAAACTTTTATACAGTCTTAAATATGATTAAGACAAGACAAGAAAGGTTTTTATTACACAATTTAGTGCTTTTTATTTCACATTTTTAGCATCTTGCGCCAACACGGCCTCGTAATAAAAATATGATATTGAAATATTGAAAATAAGATATATATTTCTTTCCTTTTTAGATGTGGGATGTCGTAACGTGGTGCCTATAGTGGCAAAAAATCTAGTGCCATTAGACAATCACACTTCAAATACCGGAAATTTTACACAACAAATGGAAAGTCAGGATTACGATGACAGTGAAGATTCTAACGATTCTTTATAAAGTACTATTAAATAGATAAAAAGTTTTTATTTTATTTTATATCATACTACCATTTACCTAAGACTTGTCCGTGGTCTAATGTTACAAGTGTGCAGTGGCGTAGCTAGGGTATTTGCTGCCTGGTGCGGCTTAGGACTTGATGCCCTTTAAAATGGTCAAGGTAATTTCGGATTTCGATCAGTAGAGTAGATATATCGTTTTTTATTGCTGCAAAACTATAATAACTATATATAAGTTATAATGGGGGTCCAAGATGGAAGGCTTGCCACGTGCAACTCGCAAAAGCGCACTGGTAGGGCGTCCCCCCAAGGCGCGCACCAGTGCGTCCCCGCTGGTGTGTCAAGTGGCGACGAATGCGGCGTTGGGGACCGCCACCCAACACGCCATGTCCGGAACGGCGGGAGGTGGAGGAATGAAAAATTAATAATATGCGGCGATTTGAACGGATGGGTCGGAACTGCGCGAAGCGGTTACGAGGGAGTCCTAGGTCAATATGGTGACAAGAGAATTAATGAGGCTGGAAAGCTTATACTGGAAATTTGCAAGAAAGGGAATTTGTTTGTGGCAAACATGACGTTTGAACACAAACAAATTCACATGTATACATGGGAGCGAGCGGAAGGGAAAGTATGATTGATTTATTCCTAGTGGATCAGCGTATTCGAAGCCAAGCTACGGACACCCGAGTGCTTAGGGGTTCTGAGCTGGGAACAGACCACTGTCTAGTCGTTGCTAGAATAAGGGGTCTGTTTGCAGGTTGGCGCAACTACACAAGGTGTCCAAACTTGGAGTCGAATTATCGCATAAGAAACTGGAAGCTTCAAGATCCACCGATTAGAGAGGAATATCAAGAAAGAGTTTCCAAAAAGCTAGACAGCAGCGAATCTGGAAATGAAAATATTGGAGTATGCTGGCAGAACCTTAGGGATTGCATGAAGGAAGCAGCAAAAGAGGTATGTGATAAAGGGAAAAGACGGAAGGCTTTACCAAAAAGCTTGACGAATGGTGGGATGATGAAGTGGAAAATGCTATAAAAAGAAAGCATGGCAGGATTATAAAGCCTCGGGTAAGGATAAAAGTATGAGAGAAATTAAAAAGAAAGAGTATAAGCTGCAAAATCACCAAACGACAGTACTGATAAAGATGAAGCGTGAAAAGGCAGAGAAAGAAAGAGACGAAAGGTTAACGAACAACGTCAGAGAAAAAACGAAGCTTTTCTAGCGAGAAGTTAGTGTTTCTCGAGGTTGCTCGCTAACCTGTAGTATGAAAGGGGTGCTTTCGAAGGACGGTGAAATTTTAACGGAAGAACCATACGTTTTGCAGGGATGGGCGGAATTTTACAAGGAGATGTATGAATGTGATGAGTCCTCAGTCTCAAGTAACAGCAAAACGTTAAGTCTTGATGTAGCTGATGGCGAAATCAGTATAAAAGAAGTTGAGAATGCAATACGAAGTCTGAAATAAGGTAAGGCAGCGAGAGCAGATGGAGTTATTGGCGAGATGATCGAATATGGTGGGCCACGCATCTTGGACTAGTTCTGGTTTTTGTGCAATTTATGCTGGAAATCAGGGGGGGGCCCGATGATTGGCGAGGTGCGTTCATCGTGCCTTTGTATAAAGGCAAAGGTTCACAGATAGACTGCACAAACCATAGGGCTATCAATTTCATTAGCTTGGGTAGTAAAGTTTATGCTAAAATATTAGCGAGAAGAATGCAAGAGAGATCTGAAAGGCTGTTGTGGGAGGCCCAAGGGGGCTTTAGACCTGGAAGAGGATGTATGGATCAATCTTTTCCCTCCGCATGATCATGGAAAAATTTTTGGCCGTTAACCTAAAAGTTTTCTGTGCTTTTGTGGACGTTTGACAGAGTTGTAAGAGCGAAATTATGGGAGATACTATCCCGGTACAATGTGAGCGGACCCTTGCTGCAGGCCGTTAAGTCTCTTTACAGAGATCACTCAGCCTGCGTGCGAGTAGGATGTTGGCATGTCGCCCTGGTTGGCCATCTGATCGGGTGTTAAACAAGGTTGTGCCATGTCAGCTTGGTTGTTCAATTTGTATTTGGATAGCTGTCTCCAAGGAGTGAAACAAAGTGATATGGGACTGAAAGTAGGTGACCTGAATGTGAATTGCCTGCTGTACGCAGATGATGCAGTGCTTATTGCATCATCAGAATGCGAGTTGCAGGCATTGGTCACCACTCTGAAAGAAGCTTGTGAAAATAATGGTCTAAGCCTCTATGAGAATAAGACAAAGGTTCTGATTTTTGAAAGAGATGAACTAAGGACGGAATGCAAAATCAGTGTAAATGGTAAGATATTAGAATAAGTGAATGAAGTGGTATATTTGGGAAGTATGTTCAGTAGAAATGGAAAATACGTTACGATGGATGTGGAAAGGCGTATTGCTGCCGGTAACAAGGTTAACGGAGCCTTAGCTGCATTGATGAGACGGCGAAACGTCAACACAGCTGCGCGTTTGGCCGTACATAATGCAGTGTTGGTACCGACGCTGTTATACGGCAGCGAAACGTGGGTATTACAGAAGCAGAATGAAAGAAAGATGAATGCCGTGGAGATGCGATCTCTTCGTAGGATATGCGGAGTCCGCTTAGCTGATTGAATCCGCAATGAAGAGATACATACAGAATGGCAGGTACTAGCTAGGATGTCACGGTGAGAATGAAGAAGACAGAAACAGAAATGCCCGGAGGGCATGTATAGGTTGATAACAGTGGACGAGGCGAAAGAGGTATGTAGAGACCGTAGCGTTTGGCGCTCCATTCTCTCTGACTACCCCACTAGGGAAAAACGTGAAGCTAAGTTAAGTTAAGTTATAACATTAGATTTTGGTAAAAAATATTGCAAAAATTTAAAACGGACATTACGCTCTTTTTGACTAGCAAAGTCATTAATCACATTTTCAAAATCAATAATAGCGACTAGTTCATGGTCAATTGACATGATAGCGAGATTGTATTTTTCATTATTATTCTCTTATTTTTCTTGTACATTTCTTGATTCTTGATTGAAAAAAAATTAGAAAAATTGATCGTAGACTTTGATGCCCCTTTCCTTTTGTTGCCCGGTGCGACTGCACCGCTCGCACCCCCCCAGCTACGCCACTGCAAGTGTGTAACAATCCTAAACCTTAATTAACGCCATTGACAACATGCTTAGTTTAGCAAAGTATCTTTTTTGTTATTTTCATAGCATAACATCGGAATAGAGTATCAGCAAATATTGTAATGCATTACTTTTTATTAACTATAAAAAGGGCCGCTGCTGCAGGGGGACACGCACGTACGTGACTGTAAATCATAAATGCGATGGTTGTGGGTTCGATTCCACTCGAGGGTATGGAATAATTTTTAATATATTAATTTCGTCGCTCTGGTAACAAGACAAAGCGCGGAGTCCACCACTCAGTACGCGATGTTTTCAAAATTGGACTAACTAAAATGGTAGAACACTTCTAACACTAGGTGAAAAAAATATATCAATTATATTTCCATAAATGAGTATGTATAAGAAAAATTGCGATAAAATAAAAAAAAAACACGTTTACATTTGAAATTTATTTAGCTGGAATATAGTGCTATAACAATTTAAAAATTTCACATTTTTGCCCCCAATATTAGACAAACTGCTTAGTACAGTGTATTAAAAATATCTTTAGAACAATTCGATTACAAATTAGGTAAAGTCCTATACTATTATTAAATAACTAATAAATGCACATATGTACATATATTTTAAACATATGTACGTATTCATAAAGAAACATAAATTAACATCCAGTATAAATTAAAGTACAAAATCGTATTTAAATAGACATTCGAGTAAATATGAATCGAAGATATCGAATAAATACGAAGCTATGTTAAGAAAAAAAGTAAAACCTCGCTCCTCTTGGTATCTTCATGCGTCGTATGTTCTTATATGATAAACTACGTCGAAATACTCATAATTGCTCGTTTATAATTTTTATTTTAATGTCCTAGCACGTTTAAATTATTATAGGATTTTTTAATATATGTGTGGAGTAACACTTGTTTGTTGCTAAGAGACGACAGCAAAGTAATGTTTTTGTTTAAGATAATTTACAATTTTTTAAATTAATTCAATGGCATTTAAATTCGATTTTCTTTATTTTGATATTCCTAAACAGTAATAAATAAAATTTACTTGCAGCAATGTTAGTACAGTGATTTACTATAATAAGTAAAAATAATTCACATTATGTACTAAATAAAAGTAATTAAAAAAAATATAATATTTAAATATGTTATTTGCAGATTTACTTATATTTATACTAAAATACTACAAATCCTACACAAAAATTTTAACGTTGCTGAATTTGAACCTAAGTCTAAAACAAACACTATATGCACTATTAAGCAGCTCTTTCTTATCGTTTTTAACTGTTTGTGCCCACAAAGTGAAACGTTATTACTAAGATTCCGCTGTCAGTCGGTCTGTCACCAGACTGTATCTCATGAAGCGTGAGAGTTATACTTACAGTTGAAATTTTTACATATAATGTACCTATTTCTGTTGCCGCTATAGCAACAAATATAAAAAAAAAACAGGATAATATAAATATTTAAGGGACTCCCCATACAACGATATGTCGTTTTTATAGATGACGACACGGAACCGTTCGTGCGCAAGCCTAATATCAAGACACCCCCGTTCTTTGCTTTTCGCTCGCATTTGAAACATTGTGTGATGAATCGAGCTCAAAGCCGCGGTATGTATCAGAGAAGGAAAGTAATAACAAATCATTCCCCCCCCCCCCCCCCCCCCCCTACAGTCAGACGTTTACTGCGTCGTCATAGTCTCAAAAGTTNCATTCCCCCCCCCCCCCACCACCCCCCTACAGTCAGACGTTTACTGCGTCGTCATAGTCTCAAAAGTTTTTATCATTCTATCTAAAATATTACAACTTAGTACAACTTTTTTATCATAAATTATTTATTTCTAATCAGTAAAGGTTCAAATCCAGCTACGTTCAAATATTTTTACATGGAAATATTCCAGTAGGTATTTTGTTTACTAATAAATTTCAACGAGTCCAAAGCTAAAAATACTTGGTCCATAACTAGAGAAATGTGCGTTTACAAGGAAATTTACAAATGTGCCTATATTATATTAGCAATATAAAGATTAAGACTTTTTATCGATAAATGACTATTTTCTTTCGTTAAAGTGCTTAAATAAAAATATACGTTAATTTATTTTTAGCTTTAGTTTCACTCTGTGCCCCGCACATAGCAGGGTAGGCAGAGGGAACCTCATTAAGATACTTCCATTCCCCACTCCCGTTAATTTTCGAGGTATTGCGTTTTGAGTGGCAGAACTCACCGCCGTGCTTTGCCTTGTTAGCAGAGCGAGGAAACGAAAATATTAAATATTTAATTCCCTCGAGTGGAATCGAACCGACAACCGTCGCATTTACAATAGTAATATGCGCATAATATTAAAAACTACAACCACCGACTTCTCAATTGGAGCTCAATTATGGAACAAAATAGCAAAAAACAATAAAAAATAAAAATTGATTATTAGTTATTAAAACATTTAAGCAAGTAGCAATTTTTAATACCCTAAAAGCTTAATGATACATTTAATAGTCTAATTTCTAATACGATTTTAAAAACCATAGCAATAGTAATAATTTTTTTTTGTTATTTTCAAATTATGATTTAACAATTTTTTTTAGAGTAAAATTCTCGTTGACATAATTAGAACTATGTTCTAAAATTTCAAATAAGCTTTACAATATTTATAAGTGCACGATCGGGATCTTAAACATACATTTTCAATTATTAAAAGGTTTATCAAAATTGATTAAAATAATAATTGCCCCGTGCGAGGATCGAATTCAAGTTAAAAAAAATACATCTCCACACTTTTTCACGCATGACAGGCAGAGGGAACCTAGTGTTGAAGAACCTTATTTTTGAGATATTGCGTATTAACTGACGGCAATCAACACCGCTCTTTGTCTTTGTCAGAACGGGGCAATGAAAATAATTAAAATATTATCATTTCTCTGATGGCGTATCGAACTCACGCTCATCGCTATAATTTACAGACGCTGTGCAGTAGCGCCATGACAGCCTGTGTATGTAAGTCCTTCTTATAAATAATAAATATTTTCGAGGAAAATTATCCAAAAATAAAATGATAACACACTACATACATTGTAGTAAAAAATAATAATATACATACGTAATAATAAGAAAGAAGTATACAAAAAATAAAATAAAAAAATGCTATAAAAAAAGAACTACCTTAAATCTATTTCAATTCCATTGACATTAAATATTTTGGGGTTAAGTTTTGCGATAATCTTATAATATACTTATTAAATATAATACAAGAAGATAATTAGTTTATAAAAATACTATATATAAAAGTAGCTTAATTACCACGTGAGGTCGGAACTCAACGCCGCAACTAAGAATAGATAAGTTACGCCATAATTAATATAAGCGAGAATATTAGAAGCCACTTTAGTTGCTGAAATAACTAGATTTATAAAATATGTATAGAGATATTTAAATATAGAGTAAAAATTGCGCTTAATTCATAAAATATTTAAAAACAATAAACAATTGTCATTTAATATTACAAAAGAAGATATAAAAAAATAAGTTTTAGTTAATTAAAAAAACGCACAATATTTTACATTACACAAAAAGTGCTATTATCTTTTCTTAATTATAATGTTTAAGAAATTAAAAATAGGTTATGTTGAATGTGATTAGAAAAAAATATACTTATACAAGAATATAGAAAACAAGTGTCAAATGTATAATTGATTTGAATTTGTTAAAAAAATATAAATGCTAGTTTTATGTTGTTTATTAACTAATAGTAATACTTATAAATATTTTAATATAAATGTGCACGAAATGAAAAAAAAATAGGAATTTGCGTCCGTTGTTTTTTTTATAAATATAAAACGAATAAACAATAGATTATTTTTATATTATTAGTTCAATTTTAAATGAATCTAAATAACACATTGAAATCTGTTAAAAAATAACCGTGTGAAGAAAAATGGTCTCCGACAATTTATGGCCGATCTCATCTGGGACGTCACACCGCCCTAATCAAGATTTACACATGGGTATATAATATTTATAGGAGACTTCTTTCAGTGCCCTCATTCGCGTAATAAAAAAATAAAATAAAAATAAATAAAATAAATAAATATTGCTCGTAACACTAGTGATGTTCAATAGCGAACTTATTAGTACTGTTGAGCTGCGTGCTTGTTGTCGAGACGGGCGATGTGACGTCACATTTTGATGTTTGTAAATATATTCAAAGTGATGTAATATTTTGCGTTTATTGAGATTTTTTGATAGTAATTAGTATTTAATTTTTATTACTCTTTTATGTTTGAGGAACAGAATAAATAAGTAAACTTTCTCAATTTAAATAAAGACCATAGATTGAGTTTAATTAAAAAAGAAATGTATAAATATAATATAATACACAAATTTGAAAGAAAATAACTATTTTAAATGCGATAAAAAATCTCAACAATTTTATTTAAAATAAACGCCAGTTTATAGAAAAATCCTTATAAATGACTAGAACATTATCAAAAAATAAAATATCAAAAAAAAACTAAGAACCATAGCCGAAAAAAAAAATTAAACTGTCTTCCCATTTATAACAGCAATGATATTATCAATACATATTTTCAATTCGTTACTCAAATCACTTCTTGAATCGGAAAACTTTTGTAACGCATCATTTACTTTAGTTTCTTTATAATCGCATACTAATGTATTATTTTTGCATGTAATATCTAGAAAAGCTATAAGATTTTCCGCGACTTCGACCGGCATTTTGGCGCAATTTGTTTCAATGAGGACAGATATATGTTTACCTATTTCCGATGATAATAATTGGGATGTAAGTTTGTCTGTCTGTTTGTCATGTATTGAGAGGAGTGTCAGGGCTAATATGGCCTCGTTTTGCATGACTGAATGTGATGCTACTAACATGTTAACTAGACTGGATACGCAGCCTTCCACCTGAAATAAGAAAATTAAGTGTTAAAACTATATGTTGTCCAAAATATTTTCAATTACGCAAAATTTTGTGAATAGAAATCGAATTCATAATCACTATGTGTCGTATTTCCAAGTATATTGTATTTTCTTTGTAGGTAGTACTCCTTATTAACCAATTGTCCTTGTAGCGAGAATTCATGAACCATCGGTTTCACTTTTGTTTCATTGTTGTTATGAATACGGAATCTAATGTCATTACAAGTTAAGAGGCGGCACCACATTTTGTCTTACCAAGAAAAGCGTTAAAATGAAAATAAATTTATGAAGTTAGCTGTAGATGGCTGCGCAGAGTTCATTTACGATTTTTTGTACTTTTGATTATTTACTTTCCCGAGAGTGTGAGAACAGTGTACAAAAGATCAGGGCGGCCAGCACTGGTTGACCAAACTGTAAATGCACTCGAGGGAATGAGTTAATTATATTTAATATTTTTATTTCCTCTGTGGCAAGGCAAAGCTCGGCGTTGAATATCGCCAATCAATCAACATCCAATACTTCGAGTATTTGGTAGTGCGTAGGGAACGGATATTCCTAACGAACGATTCCTTTTGTCTACTTCTGTCCTGCTACGCTGCATATACTGGAAAAAGTGTTAAGCAGAAAAAAATATAAAGCTAATACCAAAATTTGACACCACAAGTAAATAGTAACACATGAGCCCACCTCGACGATGCTGGCCAGGCAGTCCCCGGCCAGCAGGCGCGCGGTCCAGGCCAGCAGGCGCGGCGCCTCGCCGGCCGCGCCCGCGTGCTCCGCGCGCCCCCAGCGCGCCGCGCCGCGCAGCGCGCCGCCGCACTGCGCCACCTGCCGCGCCACGCCCTCTGCGCACAGAGCGGAACTGCTTCACTTTCACTGACTACATGTTATTCAAAATAAACTAAAAAACATTTTGTGAATAATAGTGTTTAACTTTATTTATTTATTATTTATTTTTTATCATTTAACTTTACTGTAAATTAAAATTGTGTAATGTTTCTTACTTATAACATCATTACAAACCTTTTTGGTTTTTAGATGTTAGGTATTTGTACTAATTTGTTAAAAGGTAATAAATAAAAAAATAAAAAATATTAAAACTCTAAAATATTCTAAGGTCAGAATTGTATTATCTTCATACTTATATTGCACATTTAACACAAAAAAAATACACAAATAAGAAAAAAAATCTACCTTGACCATCTACCAGCATACGCAAAGCCGCCAACAGTTTATAAGCCACATGGTGATCCTCCACATTAGGTAGTGCGTTTATCAAAATCGGCGCAGCCCTGCCCTTGGCGGCCGCTATCCGCTTATTAGAGGGCGGGACTGTGAGATTCCTTAACGCGGATAGTGAAGCATGTTGTATCTTAGTTATTGTAGATTTATCTATAGGATGTATTTGATCCTCGTTTTTTTCCATACGAACGCTAAAACCGTGGTAGAGTTCAAAAATATCTGCAAATAAATGGATTTAGTTGTAATTATTCGAGAAAATGTAAGATTATCACCGTTTCCTCAAAGCCTCGTTTCATCAAAATCATACATTCTCCATTACTCAAATAAGTATAAAATGCCAAGGCATATCAATATTCTATTTTACACAAAAAATTACGTTACGTTTTCAAAACAGTTTCACGTTTTATTGAGTGTCAAGAGACTGTTCTCCGCCCAAATTCGAAATACTGCGTATTAAGTGGCGGAACTCAACACCGCGCAGTCCTTACAGAGGAGAGAAATAAAAAATATGTAATTCATTTACTAAAGCGGGAATCGAACATCCTCACCAAGTAACTTATCAAATATGTTATCTTCCATCATTTGTGTGCAATAGTCGTCCTGCCTCGCAAAGTTGCCTATAGCTAGTACTGCGGTGGCCAAAAGTTGATAGTTGGTTGATTCCAGCCATTTCACCATAGTGAGGTAGACTTCTCCTACACCATTATTGTATAGAATGTTCATAGCTTCATCTGGAATATTTTAGAAAATATACATAAAACTAGTGATCCAAAGGCAGCATTGCTCGTTTAAATTTCTTGTTATTTTATAACCAAATTATATAAAATCTTAACATTTAATTTTCATCTAAGTCTATTCAGTAGATTTTGCGTGAAAGTAGACAAGCATCCTTCCACAATGAAATGAATGGGTGTACATACACAAATACTTAGAAGGTATGTATATATTTAGAATATAAATTGCATATAACAGTAAGGGAAAGGCAGAATATATCATAATGTGGCCTGACACCGCAGGGAAGCACAACTTATAGTGTGAAACTTGTTTCCAGTGTATGCATTCATTTTGTATAAAATGAATGAATCACAGATATAAGATTTTGGTTTGTTTTTAAATTACAAATATTTCGAAACTTTTTTTTTCATAGCTATATTTCGTATGACGCAGTTACGCATAGATACCAATAACTTAAACACATACTACTACAAAAATCCTACTACAGGTTAATAAACTTTGAGTTTTGCGACCAATACCTACTCGATTTCGAAATGAGGTGTATGCGGCGGTTTCCCTTTGATAGGTTTTTGTGTGCGTACGTCGTTCTTGACAAATGGCGTTTTATATTACAACAATAATTTGATTATTTATTTTGTTTGAAAAAATCACTTTTTCATTTTTGGGACTTTTTAAAATTGTTTTAGGCTTTTATAGAGTAGTTAAAACTGTGGTTTCATTTAAAGTGGTGCCAACACTTCCATCCTGTATATTAGTATTAGCTTGATACCTCAACACATTCCCCAAACAAAAGGTTCTTGACAAACTGCCAATTTAGGAAAAATATCAATTTCAACTCACCCCCAGTTAAAACAATAATAACAAGATCGCAGGCTTGTTTCATAACACCCATAATTTCACTATCCTCTGTGTTCATGTCACCTAAATCAGTCCTTTGCATCAATTGTTCTAGACGGTGACAAACTAAATTTACCCCACCTTCTTTCGCTAGTAGAGTTTTTACTGAATCTGTAAATAAATATATTAATGAGTAAATGTGGCATAAGGTAAGGTAAACAAAGCACTAAGTAGCATCCTGACGTAATTACAAGAGTACAAACATCATATACTAGCCCAGTCTAGGCACAACTACCCCCAGGTGATAATATGATTTCCCTACAGGAATAATTATCAAATAAAGCTTAAAATAATTATATCAAATTTTGTTGTGTACACAGTTAGAAGTTGGTTATGACAAAAACAAATAGTTTCTCACTTATTATATTATAGTTATTATTTATACCTAACTTGTAACTTGAATTAAAATAATAACTATAATAATCACATTCATATACACATTATGTGCATATGCATGTGATTATTTTAAAATGGAATAAATAATGAGGCGCTGACACTATCACATTGGTTTATTATTTTAGGCAGATTTTGTATTGTATCCTATATATAACAGGGTAGGCAGTGAGAGCTAGTGTCAAGACATTGTTTCCTGTTTCGGTTCAATTTTTGAGACATTATGTCATATTGAGTGGCAGAACTTAACACTCCGTTTTTTCTATAAGCAGAGTATGGAAATGAAAATAATTAATTTCCCCAAGTGCTAATTTAACCTACAAACATTGCATTTAAAGGCAGAAGTTGTACTTTTGCACTTTGACAACTTCACATGTTTATTTAATGTAAAAGTATTGTTACTTATCTTATAAACAGATAAATAAATGTCATGATTACCATGTTCAGCTTGTGTATGCAAGTGTTCCAAACATAACTCTGAAACCTCAATATTAGCTGTTTCTCTTAAAACATTGAGTACAGCAAGATTAACTTCTGGATCGAATACAAATTCAGCATTATTATCATTAATAACACTTAAAATTAATATGGCTGTGCTAACTAAGTCATCTTCCATACAATCTCTCCCAGATTCTGTACATAATATTTGTTTTGCACATTCTATCACATCCCCTTTGATTAATGATTCAGAATATTCAAGGCCTCCAATTGCATAGTTTAAAAGAGTTTTACATGTAAGAAGCTTTATTTCACTTAAAGGCATTGTGTCTTTAGTACTAACTTCCAATACTTTACGAAGTATTTCTACACCTTTGTTTTCAAGTAATAGTTTTCTAGATGTGTCGCAGTCACAGCACAAGTTACCCAAAGCTCTGCAACTCTGTTTCGTTAATTCGATCTTTTCTATAGTTATTTCTTTGTTCAAAATAGACAAAATAGGTTCGATTATTTCTTTTTGTGCGTAAGATTCTCTCTTTAGTTCACACTTTGCTAATTCTGATATTGCTTGAACTGTCAATAGTACTATCGTTTGATCGCTGCTTTTTAGTAATGTTTTCAAACACGATGAGACGTCGTATTCGTAATCTTGTCCAAACGCTATAATTTCGTTGAGTTTTGCTTTTAAATCGTTCACGTTCTCAATATTTTGGATCACTAATGTTTCAAATGATGTAGATTTTTTTGCAGATGGTCCTGGAGTTTAATATTAATTTTGATTAATACATAACTTTTATATTTTGTTTCAAAAGGAAGCAATCATTATAATATTTACCGTCCATGTTGAGTTAATTTAATGGTAATGGAGTACTATGGAATGTAACGTTTCTTTGTACACTACAAATTATGGTAATTATTCAATTGAGGCACAGTAATTATTATTATTTTTTACATAATTTACGTTTTTAAGGAATCTTCACTGAAATTTAGACATTAGAAATTCCGCAATGTTAATTGACAGATACAGAAATCGATGTCAATTTGTCAATAGGTACTAAAGCTGAACATTGAAAATGTCACGGTCAATGTCATGCCAACTGCGTTTTGTTTTTGCATGTAACTTTTAATAGTAACATTTAAATTTTGGAAATTTTAAAATTATGTACAAATATTATTTATAAGTCTTATTCCTAAGAACTAACTTTATAAAAATTTATTTTTTCTATCGTGGCAAGGCTGTTAAGTCATTGAACCTGAAATCTGGGGTCTAGGCCGAAAAATTTGTATATTGAAGAATACAGCACTTTTAAATATTTCAAGCAATACTTCTATATTAGATTGTTGATTTTTGTGAGGTGATCATGAGAAATACTTATTTAATGCGTAAATCTTTAGTACTGGAAAATTTAAGAAAATAAAAATTATAATAATAATAAATAAATATTAAAAATATTTTTAATAACATGATCGATGAGCAAAAATAATACCAATCCAAGTTAAAGCTATAGGTAAAGTTGTTCATCAAAATTGCAACAATAACATAAATTAGCATTATTGATAACAACATTGCTTACTAAGCTGTTATTATAGATTTTTTAATTTTATAATTACTGTGTGAACCTTGAGATAGTTTACAAAAACTCACCTACGTAAATCGTTAGTAACCATAACAATAACCGCGGAGTTATAAAATTTTCATATACCGCATTATTTCGTTGTCACAATGCGTGTGCACATAAAATGAAAAGATATATATATTTATAGATATTTATAGCTTTTTTAATAGCATATAATATAAATATAATGCTTGTTAAGAATTTACTCCAATATACCGATTCATCTAAAAATAATATGTATGTTACTCCGCAAAACTCGAATGAAAAATTGCTTACAAATATAATATATAAAAAGAAATTTGAATGTAATTAGGCTCTAACCAAAATTTTCACACATTATTGTATTTAGGTATGTAGATTTAAAAAATGTACTTTTATGGTTTAATTTTTTAGCAGATAAGTATAGCGTGAAAATCATGCCTATCAATAAGTAAGTAAATTAGACTTACTTAAAGTTTTAATTTAGACCCTTATTTTTTGTAGGTACCTACTGCCTAATTAAAAAAAGTCATCATTATGTACTTGACGACAAATGAAATACTTAATTGTTTTTAGAAAGTAATTAAATAAACATTATTATGTTTTGTTTAGTTTTATTACTTAGATATTTACCTACACTGATAGCCGCTGATCTTCAATTTGTTTATTTTAGTATCTATATTGATATTATAGAAATAGGTCAGTAAAGTGCAACATGACAAGAAAAAATACGATATGATATGATATATCTTGGTGCAATCAAAATGTCTCCACGCAAAGGTTTTGGGCTCAAGTTCTTTTTGTAGAAATTTATTATATTAAAAAATTTATTAATATATATTCATTTATAGGTGTTCAATATTATTATTTAGACAAAGTGTGCCATTGTAGTTAACCACCTCAATACATTTTTTTCCAAATAAATATAAAGTGGAAAACTTTCCGCCGTAAGATAGCCGGCCAGAGAGAATAATTATTGTCATTTTTTGTGATAAAACAAAGCGCAGCGTTGAGTTTCGCCACTCAAACTCTCGTTTCGAAAATTAGTAGTCCTTCTGTCTTCTTCTAGTAAAAAAAGTGAAGAATTTGTGATGTATTACTTAGTGTTTTTTTATCATACCTAGTCTAGTCTAGCTTCACTGTATATGTCGCAAGCACGGGCACGCGTCTTGCAGGAGGCGCCCTTGCCGCTGATTTTGCACTTTCTTAGAATTATTGAATGTATAGATTATATTGATTATACAATTTATATTGAATATTTTATGGCAAATGCTGCATAATAAAAGAGTTATTAGTGGTATGGGGGCGAAGCCACAAGTGGGCCGTTTATCATACCTAATACTCAAATTATCCAAAATAAGACTTTATATTGGTTCTACAGTTTAAATTTTAAGAATAAAATCTCATGTAGAGTAGATAATCCAAAGGTTAAATGCACTCGATGAAAGTCGCGGTGACATTATAATAAGAAAATAATTAGTAATCGTATATTATTAATACATACATGACCTTAGGTAAGGTAATATCAGCTAGTTTATTAAATGTTATCGGTGAGTTTTAATGTTTCAAACTGCAACGTTTCAACGTGACCAATATACCTAGTTTGATATTTTTTTAATTATAATTTTCTTCACCAATAGTCCATTTCATCTCAGGTTCTTTATTTATACACAGACGATGTAGAATATACATAAACATAAACATAAACGTTGTCTTTACTGTAAAAAAACATTTTGTTTTGCATATTTTTTTATTTTTTTAAGCAACATCTCCACTCATAAATTATGAGTTATTTATTATTTAAATTTCCTCGCTCTGGTAACAAAAAAAAGCGCGGCGTTGAGTACAATCACTCAACATGCAATCCCTCAAGAATTCTGCGGAAAATAGAGAACATAAGTGCCTTAATGGGAAACGTACTCGTAGTTTTGAGACTAGGTTTAAAAAAGCAAAAATAAAATCTCCATCTATTGGGTGGACTTCCAATCAGTTTTCTCCCCAGAAAACACAAAGTATTATTAAACAAAGTCAAACTATTTATACTATATCTAACTATTAATATTTTACATAAAAACTATATTAAAAATGTTTTTATAAATGTCTTTTAAAACACCATAGGCCACATCAACCGTCAGTTTTGACTAAATTATATAAGAATATAGTGTAACGCAAGGGCACAGTGTCTGACTACACGTCGGTTGTGGGTTCAATTTCCACTCCAGGGAATGAATTGTTATCCTCGGTCTGGTAACAATACAAAACATGTTTTAACACTAGATTCCCTCCGTCTACCCTGCTATATGTGAGATACACTGAATCGTGAATATTTTTTTTTGGCTTCGCGCTGTATTTCGCATATAGCCGGGCACGCAGAGGGAACCTGGACACCTAGTTAGGACAGTCCGTTAGGACAGTCCTCATTAAGGCACTTACGTTCCCTACTTTCAGCGAACGAATTAATTTAATTTATTTCAAAATATTAGCTTTACAGCAAAATAGAACCTACGATCCTGACATTGATACGAATACGTATACCGTTAATAGATGTAAAGACAAATCTTAAATGTCTAACGTATCATAGATCATTGATGGTGGTATGTACTTTGTAGTTGCGCAAGCAGACGAGGTGGGGCGAGAATTAGAAACAATTAATGTTCGGTTCCTGCGGGAGTGAGGCGGTTTTAACTAATTCTAGCTGGATACAGGCTGTTTTTTTATATGTTATTTTTGTAACATTTGATTTGAATTAATAAAAATTCTTACTTTACTTGTTATACCATATAGATATTTTTATTTCTTCTTATAATAAAGAGATATTTTGCGATGAGTTTACCTACAACTACACTATCTTACTTGAGTATGCTCTGACTAGTTTTGGTATATATGATTATTTCCCGGGAGGGCGTTAACTCTGGTGCTTAAGACCCTTGGACCCAGAGTGCGAGGACTATTCACTGCCTGTCTGGCTTAAGCCATAATTCCACGGCAATGGAAGACAGGCAGGTTAACCCTTCTTAAGAAGGAGGGACGCCCGGCAGATTCACCCTCCGCCTACAGGCCAATTGTGCTTTTGAGCGAGATCGCCAAGCTCTTCGAGCGTGTTGTAGCCAGGCGCCTGTAACACCATCTGGAGGGGACAGGTCCGGACCTCTCGGACCAACAGTATGGCTTCCGCAGGCGGTTTTCGACGGTGGATGCTATACTTGAGGTGAAGTCCCATGCCCAGGATGCGGTGGCCCGGGGCGAAGGAGGCGGTGTCTTTAGATATCGGACGCCCTGGATCGACACAACATCATCCTACTGCGACGTGCACAGAGGGTGATGGCTATCCGGGTGATATCGGACCATCTCCGGTGAGGTGGCGTGCTTGCTGGCTGGATTCATGCCGTGGGACCTGGACGCCCTTTCTCTGGAGTCGGTCTATTGCCGGCGTCGGGGCCTACTGTCAGGAGCGGGAAGCGTACAGGAGCGGGAAGCCGCAACGGAAGTGTGGGAATCCCGGCTGGCGACACCATCTGCCGGCCGGGTGACGATCGAGGCTGCTCGTCCAGTGTTCCGCCAGTGGTTAGCGCGGCGTCACGGCGTCCTAATTTTCCGCGCTACACAAGTGATCACGGGGCATGCCCCGTTGCTTGGGGGGTTACCTGTGTCAGATCGCTAGGCGGGAGCCCGACGCCCGCTGCCACCACTGTTATTCCTAATAAACTATTGGGCTTGTTTATTTTCTTTTTAGTTTATGCAGTCGGGGTTTTTGTTTTTATAAATATTTTTTTATTTTTCACTTTTTTGTTAGGATTCATTATGGTAATGATAATCATGAACCTTTTTGAAATCCTCGTATTGAGCTCTTGAATTATGGTATTCGAAACCAAAATCATTTTCTTTTCATTATTCCAGTGGCGTCCCACAGCCGTTACGATTACTTTTTTAACGTAACCTATTTAAAAACATTTGGGCTCAATTATGTAAATCCGTTCAGCGGTTCTGGAGATATGAGGTAATAAAGAATATTATATACATACATAACATACAAGATACGCGCGAAAGACATAACCCTTCCTTAGCAGTCGGGAATAATAAACTATTCCTCCCAAAGGAGATCGAACAAAAACAATAACCCACTATAATAACGTTTTCAGTCAGACGCTGCCCTTACATCTCAATGGCCTTTCATACCACATGAAACCTTTTACATTTAAATAATAAATAAATCAGCTTCACGCTGTATCCCGCACACAGCAGGGTAGGCAGATGGAACCTAGTGTTAAGACACTCCGTCCCCCACTTTCCACCAAGCTCTGGAGGCATTTAAATAATAATAATAAAAAAGTTAATGTAGTATCTTATTGATATAAAAAATGAATAAATACATATAAACGCAAAAAAATACATATTATATTTTTAATATATCGAATACCATCCTGTACATAGTATTCATGATTACCTCCATAATAATAATAAACTAAGATGGTAGTCTTCATTGATATCGCGACTTATACCGACCGTCTTTAATTTATCCATTCTCCATATAAACTTAAAAAAAATTATCCAATATTATAATATTTTCTTGTTGTGCTTTTTTTTAACTAATTATGTATTTGTGTAGTATTTCGGATTTTTTTCGTCGTCAAAGGCCGACGATGGAGCGGGTGAGTTCTAAATTTTTCTTTTAATCTACATTTATAGCAAGTTTTTTTTAAATAATTAATATATTGAAATAAATATATATATTGAATATTAAAATATATAGATGCGCATTATTTTTGGACACACAAATGATTTTACTCTTTTTGTGAAAAAAAAATAAAAAGAAGAAGCAGTGAAATGTACCTAACAGGCAGAGGTTTTCATGGCACATATAAAATATATAAAAATAAAAAAAATGTTTATACTTCGTATTATACTTTATTTTATAGTAAAAAAATAATGGTTTTATATTTAATGATACATTAATTATTGTTTATTATTTTTGATTTATAATTTTTTAAACAGTAGAAATAGGCTAGAATAGAATTCTCTTCTAGAGAATAGTTTTTTCTCTTTTTTTATTTAAGAGGTAGACGTATTTTTTCCGTTTGTTACATTTTAATTTACTAAGTGATATTTATAGTTAAAACGATCATAAAACTATTGTGTTGCGTGGTACAATTAATGTTGTGCAACATTTGTAATAATGACTATAATAATCAACTAAAGTGATAAATTAGTGAAGTTAAAGAAAACAATACGGTTATCAAATTTGCAAAAATCGATACATACCCCTCGTTTTTTTTGCCACCGCTCTAAAGCAAAACGCACATTTTAGCAATTTATGATATTTTATAATAGCAAATTGGCTCTGTGGTGTGTTACTGAGAACTTAATCTGCCGATCCTTAGTACAAACCTTAGTAAAATAAACTTTCTTATAAAAAGTCTTGTATAATAATTACAACAAATATGGAAATAAAAATGTCGTAGGGATGGTGTAATACGCCCAAGAACAAGGATCGATATATGCAATGCTTGTAATGCTTTGCTTTTCAATTTGCTTGCAATGCAAAAAAAATTTCCACTTTGGTTGCTCAATCGAATCGACTCGCATTCATGTGCGCTTACTAATTGGAACTGTCCTAAGTGTAATAGCCATATCAAAAACGACGAGACGCCTGTACGGTCTGCAATTACTGCACAAGTTCAAAAGGTAGCGATCTTAACGTAACAACTAAACTAACTAACGGTCATATAAAAGGAAAGCTTTGTTGTGTTCACCGATGTCACCAATAATAAATGAACAAATTACCGACGAAAACATATGAAATATTGTGAACGACGTTATTGATCATCAAATGTCAAATTTGACGATCTGACGATCAGACTAGACAGTCGGGCTGCAAATGCAATGTAATTTTCTTCTCTTCAAGAGTCCGATTTTTCCAAAAAATCACAAATTCTCAAATTTTTGCCGAACCCCTGAAAATCCGCAAATATACATAGGGGTAAAATAAATAGGTACTGAGTTCTTCTATCTATAGACAACCACTAATCCGTCAATCGTGTTACACTTTATATGTCAATATATATGATTGTTAGATATATCGATAAATAAATATATGTTATATTTGTTTTCATTTTTATTTAAATAATTTAACATCTTAATAGTACTAATTACTAAAAATGTTTGCTCAATATGCTCTGTCATGACAAGACAATGTTTGAAAACGTGTTATGCATGATGTTCGTGGGTTTTTATTAAAAAAATATACCTATTGAATATCAATATATTCAAATATACTTAGAAAGAATAAAATAAAAACAATATTTTAAAGAAAATTAAAGTAGTTAAAGATTTTTTTCTTTCCTAAGTGTGAAATAAACTTATTTTAGAAGATTAATTTTTGGAAAACTTATAAAAATGTTAATTATTTAAGTCATAACAATGTATTTCCTGGGCCTAACCTATACGCTGGATAAATCAACTAAAAAGATATTAAAAATAAATAATAAAATAAATTAATGATCCCTCGAACTATAACAAAAGCATGTGCTAGCCCTGTATTCACAATATTTATTAGCTTTATATATTATGAAATTATACAAAAAACGGCTTCACGCTGTATCCCGCATACAGCAGGGTAGGCAAAGGTTAAGACACTCCTCTCTTTCTGCTGAATCTTTCGAGGCATGCGTGTTGAGTGGCGTAACGCAACGCAGGGCTTTTGCCTTGGTGCCACAGCGAAGAAATGAAAATATTAATAAATAATAATTCATTCCTTTCAGTGGGAATTCAACCCAGAACCGTCACGTTTCTGTCACATATTTGTGCTCCTGCGACACAACGATCTCAAACGGAATTATAAAACTAATCCTTACTTATATTAAATATTCCAAACTAACTTTGTCTGTCTATCAGTCGCAATCACGGCCAAACCACTGATCCAATTGTGATAAAATTTCATTTTCCCTACAGATACTTGAGGGTGTTGGGATAAACATAGGTTACTTTTTTCTCGTATTTGTAATATTTACGTATTTGTAATACTCTTATCGGTATATTAAAACCTCCCTCCCCGATTCATTTAATTTCAAATTTATCGTGTTATTGTTAATGTATTGTCTATAAATTGCATTATTAATTCTAATTTTCCTTTGGTTGTATTAGAACTAAAAGATTAGTTAGACTTTTTTTTTAATTCTTGTTTTGGTAAAGTTTTGGGTTGTTCTGGTATTATATTTCGTGTTACTTCCAATTTGAATACTTTCAAATATTTATTTTATGTTAATAAAATGGAATACTTATTTTTATTAGTTTTTTTTTAAATTAATATAATAATTTCTTTTGGTTACGTTTACTTATTATTTTTTAATTTGAATTAATTAGATATTTTTTCTAATATTAATTTTATTTTCTACTTATGTCTACTTATTATTCTTTTTCGGCTTATTTTAATTATTTAAGTTTATATTTTCTTACTAATACAATTGAAAACTGAAAATAATTTGACAAATATATTTAATAAATATTCGTACACTTCAAGCAAGCGAAGCCGTGCGGGTCCGGTAGTGAATACCTATACAAGTACTTATACGCAGGGGTGCGAGTGTAAGCGTGATGGTTGTGGGTTTGATGACACGCGATGCCTCCAGATCAAGAGGCGGTAAATGGAAAACGGAGTGTTTTAACACTAGGTCCCCTCTGCTAGCTACCCTACTGCTTGCGGAATATAGTGTAAAGCTTTTACATCATCATTGATATAAAAATTTAAATAAATCAGCTTCACGCTGTATCCCGCACACAGCAGAGTAGGCAGAGAAGAAGAACCTAGAGTTAAGACACTTCGATCCCCACTTTCCGCTGAATTCTGGAGGCAATGCGTACTGAGTGGCGGAACTCAACGCCGCGCGTTGCCTCGACACCAGAGCGAAGAAATGAAAATATAAATGTAAATAAATATTTCACTTCCTCGAGTGGGGTCGAACCCACAACCCGTCGATTTTACAGTCACACTTTGTGCCTCTGCGCCACGATCGGCCTCTCATCATTGATCGTTGTAATTATTCTTATTATTTTAGATTTTATATTATCCATCATCGAAATAGATATTATCAGGGAGCTACGAATGGAATACTGCTGTAATATTTTTTTATATAATACTAATTCAAAGCAGTTGAGATCCGTCTCTCAACGCAGTCTCAAATTCAGGCGGAATAACCGATAGTTTTGACACTAGGACCTCCCTGTTATACCCTCTTATATATAGGAGAAGGCGTGAATCTGAACAAATCAAAATGTGTAAACAACTTTTTAAATATAATAAAAATAAATATACTTCTAAGGAAAGCTTGGAAAATTCTCAAAGGATGTAGGTATAGGTATAACCCTCGTTTAAATTGAAATTTGCGGTCGAAGCGAAATCAATTCAACCGCGTAGTTATGGGCCTTATATCTGTTTATACATTTCAGTGAACTTTATGATTTATGTTTGGATAGTGTCCCTGATTTGAATGTTAAATAGACACCCTTCAATATTTTGATTATAATACAATAATTTCATTATTGTAGTCAAAATTTTATAATATTTCTTTTAAAAAAATATAGTGTTTCTTTTGTTTTTATTCATTACCATATGGTAGGCTTTTTTCGAAAAGGAAAAAATATTTTTTGTTTAAAAGAGCGTAAGATTCAGCAGCAGAGAGTGAGAGTCAGGATCTGATAATGGAATTCAATGGAAATCGATGAAAACTTTGAATTTTATAAGTGTTTCATAAAATTTCTTATAATAATGATATATTCGGTTGTAGTTTTGTTTTTTAAAACGACAAAGACATTACTTTTTTTTTCTCCTGTAAAACTGTTAAAACGCAGATACGCGGTATTATCAAAGTAATCATACGCGGTTCCGCACGCGCTGCGAGTAAACGCAATCAATAATTACAATTATCATTTTTCATTTTCTTTACTTTGAAGTAATAAAGATATTATTTTCCACAATTTAGTATTTTGTTAAAGTTCGTGCATACCTGTAAGTGTATACCTATCTAAAGAATAATAATAATATTAAAAGTCAAGTGAAGTACTCTGTAAACACATATTAGAACACAAACACAATTTAGTTTATTAAATAAATGTTCGTGCAGTTAAAACGGAGGAAGCCGCGGGTAGGTCGCTGGTAATTTATAAATAAATCAGCTTCACGCTGTATCCCGCACATAGCAGGGTATGCAGAGGGAACCTAGTATTAAGACATTCCGTTCCGCACTTTTTGCCGAATTGAAGGCATTGCATGTTGAGTGGCAGAACTCAACGCCGCGCTTTGCCTCGACACCAGAGCGAAGAAATGGAAATATAAATTTAAGTAAATATTTCATCTCCTCGACAGGGGCTCGTACCCACAACCAGTCGGTTTTACAGTCACACTCTTTGCCCCTGCGCCACGACTGGCCTCATATTTATAAAATCATTAATTAGGTAATAACGTTTACACTAACTAACTTGTTTATTCCATATTAAATAACGAGGTGATTTTTTATCCAAATTATATAAATATTTGATACATTTTCTTTGATGTCGGACTTCTACGTCATATAATATACGAATGGTTCTTGTTTTAGAAATACGATTAATGCGCGTGTATTCGTTTGTAGCTCGAACGATGTCAACAAACATTATGCCAACTCGGTGATGCTTTTATTGATTTTAGTACTTAATCATATATTTTTTTTATATATAATTAATATAATTTATTTATTTGTTTCTTTATTTATCCTTCAAAAATAATTAAAAAAACAACCTAATTAAACTAATGTTTTGTTTATATTTGAAGATTTTATTTCTTTATCATTTTATATTTATTATAATTACTTTGAGATTTTTTTATAAATGCTATTTCTTACAGTTCAATTTTGATTATTTAATTTGACGCTTATACGTAACGTAAAATGTTTATTGTCTTATGACTTAAACAAATTTAAGTCACATACGTTTTTAAATTATCCTCGTTGACGGCTATATGCGGATACAGCGTGAAGCTCGAAAAAAAAAATAAAACGTATGAAAGTTTCACCTTGCTAATGATTCCTTGTCACACTCAGTGTCACGGAAAAAAAAATAAAAAATAGATTCTTGCAAGAAAAAAACATCTTTTTATAACATAAAAGAAAATCATTATACTTTTATAACGACAATAAACTTGCAAAGGTACATGTTAAAAAATTTAAATTTATATCTAATACAAGATATTTCAATACAAAAAGTCTTCTAATCTAAAAAAAACAATAAAAATGAATAAATAATGTCACTTTCACCTTCAGTGATCTGATCCAATTTTAAATGTCAGATAATTGGCCGCGACTCAACATTACTACGTTGATTCAGTACAAGCCTCTTATCGCGACAAGAGGGACTAACGCTCTGTTTCTCACCGGAATACGCAAAGATTTACTTCTAAAATTTTGGAAATTTAAAATTTTAAATGGAAATACTGTATTTTTAAATAAAGTTACTTTTGAATTGTATTATTTAGTTATTTCGGTGATGTGTTATGGGTAAATAAAAGAAACGATGGAAAGAAAAAGGTGATTTAACGTGTAGTTTTCTTTTTTCATTTTGTAAATTACAAATATTATAGGAATTGTGTTTTAATAAAAAAATACATCTTTTAGAGATACAAGAATATATTGCTTTAGGTTCTTTTTAAAATTTCGCTTTTTTTCAGTTATCAGTGCCAAGATTTAAATCCGCTTAGACGCAATAAATTCGTATAAATTTCGATATATTGATGCCAAAGTTGTTAACCGCGATCTTTAATTTAAAATTACTATTGTTATTTCAAAATTGGATTTATATATTTATTCTCTTACTTATGAATAACTAAAAACATGAATAATACGTGATATTTTACTAAACACCAATCTTACCCAAGCTTTCATTAGTTTTGTTATAACTAACGTTAAAATAACATGCCCGAGAATACTGATATTTTTATATTCGTTAATTTTAATGGTTTAATTTAAAAAGTGCTTATTAATTTTTTGATTATTTAAATATAAAAATGGAGATTATAAAAAAAATGATAATGAAAACTTTATTTAAATGTAACGGTCTTTTTATCTATATTTGCGAATAATTCTATATAAGTAGAAAACATACTATTAAAAAAATATATAATATAAAAAGGTTCTATTTTATTAATTGTTTCTATTTAAAAATATCTTGTTAAAGTACATGTTAATTATAAATATATTATACATAACGTATATTAAAGTCTATGTAAGCTTTACAATAAAGCTTTTATTGATATTGTATGAAACTTTCATAATCGCTATTAATTGCACATTAAAAATTATACGATCGTGGCATTATTTTGATTTGCCTGACTATAACTAGGTATGACCGTAGGCCTGAAACTAATTTCAGATTCACATTTAATGTAGAAGAATGTTTATTGTTTACGCTTAAATTCTTTCTATTTCCAAGTTCAGTTGAATTCAATTGGGCTTTGGTTTTTGTTGTTGTACAAGCAGCCAAAATCAATATACCTATATTGTTTTATGTATCTATATATTATGTTAATACAAAGTTAACATTGAAATATTCTAAAGTTGATTTTAAGTTCTAATATTATATTTTAGGTGACTAAATGAAATTTGTGATAAATATAATGTTTATGTTTCATTCTTTAAATGACTGAATAAAGTTTCATTTCAAAATTCAAGTTTCAGTGTGTCTATCAGTGTAAACTATTATATAAATCTACGCCATTAGCTACCCTCTATTTTAATAGAATAATATCTAATAAAAACTTTTTGAAATTAGATCTAAAATCTAACTAAAATACTAAACTTAAAACCTAACTTTTATAAGACCATCATTCCGTCCCACACTATTCCGTGGCTTGAGTACCGACTCAGCTGAACCACCAAGATACGTAATCGACAGGAGCCGGCGCGCCTCACTCTCAGCGGAGCAGCGAAGGAAGCTTAGCCTTCTAAGGACATCCAGCATACCAACACCGTTGACGCCGGTGAGCCACATTTACCATTTGGTACCCTGCCCGAGAAAATGTTGTCATCAGGTATTATTAATTTAGATCCTCGTGTGTGTTCTAATATTTGTTGTTTTGTTTGTTGTGTTTATTGTTTGTTGCTTTAAGTGAAGAGATGTGGGAAAGCAGTTGATATATAATAGCTTATATAGAAAAGCAGTTAAAAAAGTGTGGTTCTCTGTAAAGTTAGTTAACGGATGATAATTTTACGCGATAACGTCATACGATAACATTGATGAAAAATTGCATAATTTTATGAATTGAATTGAATTATTGCTGAACTATCGATATTTTGTATAATATAGTGTTTTTTGAAAATTGAAAAAAAAAAACAATTATTTTTCAACTATCGTTATTTTGTATAATATAGAGAAAGTGTTTTTTGAAAATTGCAAATTTTTTTTTTTGAAAATAAATTTGAAAATTGAAAGTGTTTTTTGAAAATTGAAAATATTTTTTGTCATGCATTGAGATTGATTGATTGATTGGCAGGCATTGTGTATGATTGGCGGAACTCAAGGCTGGGCTTTGTCTCGACACCAGGGCGAAGAAATGAAAATATAAATGTAAATAAATATTTCATCTCCTCGAGTGGGGATTGAACCCACAACCAGTCTATTTTATAGTCACACTTTGTGCCCCTACGCCACGACTGGCTTCCGGAACTCAGCGGAAAGTGGGGAACGGAGTGTCTTAACACTAGTGTCCTTCTGCCTACTCTGCTATCTGCGTCAAACTGATTTATTTTTGATTTTTAATGAAATTTATTTTGTGTTTATTAAATGGCATATGCTGTGGTACTGTCCGACGGGGTAAGCGGAGAACAGACCTTTTTTGTTTAGGTAGATTTTTTCTGTTTGTCCTGTTTTTGCATATAACATAAAGCATAAAATAAAGTACAGACTTGTCTAGTATTTCATTCTGTCTCCTGGTTGATGAAACCCTTTTGTTAATATTAACATCATCCCGAGTGGGATTCAAGCGTAGCAACATTGCGTTTGTAATGCGAAGAAAGAAGAATAGTCAGAATGTAAGAAATACTATTGCTAAAAGTTTTATGTAATTATATTTTTATTTTTAATTTCTATTTAATCTGATCCAGGTTTACTTATGTTTTAAAATGTGAAAAATTCAATATAACTATAAAAAGAACAAAAAGCTTAATAAAAACAACAAAAGAAACAACGGAATCACAACATTGCTGTATTATCAACAGGTTGACCGTTAGTAAAAATGGCGGATATAATTTGACTTTTGATTTGGATGAGAAAATATTATATTTTAATATAAAATGATTATTAACAAATAAGTTCTACAGCGTATAAGTATATATCTATAATATTATTTACAGTGCTATCAGAGAATTACTTTGATAAATCCATAGATATATATCTTTTTACTTAATATAGTAGCTTCATCAATCGTGACCTATAAAATAACCTATTTTTGACATGAGTACCTTTTATCTCACGGTTCCGTGAATAGGGTATAGTGTTAAGACACTCCATTCCCATTAAGACACATCCGTTCCTCGCCTTCCGTCGAATTCTGGAGGTATTTCGTGTTGAGTGGCGGAACTCAACACCGCGCTTCGCCCCTTTACCAGAGGGAAGAAATAAAAATAAAATGAAGATATCATTTAAATATAGGAGATCGAGCCCACAACCACTAGTGAGAAGCTGCCCTTCTGCTCCACGATAGCATCAACACAACATTGTCACTTTATCATTAAAATTAAATATAAATCAGATTATAGTCCTAGATACAGACCTAGATAATAACATAATGCGAATCCATACAAAGTATCATTGTATCGTAGTAACAAAGCGGATTGTCTTTTAAAATAGGGTTTCGGTAATCAAGTCTATGTATTTTATAATATGTATCAATAGATCAATCTCAGTGTTGCACGTACAATGTATAAAAATTCCAGTGTTAACATTTTTTTTGGCAAAATATTTTAATTAAATCTATATATGAATAAGCAATGACAAAATATTAACAATTAACCACGGAGAAATATTTTAATAATTTTGTCATCAAAAACTTCACAAGTATTTGTATATTTTCATTAAATGTATGGTAGAAATAATTTTCTTTGAAATTAGAAAAAAAAACTGCTTCAGTCTTACTTTTTCTTTCTAAAACATTGTGTATTTAGTGGAAGTCAACTCTCAGCTTTGTTTTGTTACCAGAGTAAAAAAAATAAACTAATTCATTTCCCCAAGTGAGAATCGAACCCGCAATCGTCCTGCTTATACTACGCTGTGCCGATATGCCATGACGGCCTTTAAAATGTATTATTACAATTTTTTTTTCCAATTTTTTTGTGCAAAATAAAAATAGAATGAAATTCTTAATATATGATCTTATACAACAAAGATGATTGACTGACAGACACGTGAAGGTTTACTAATAATGAAGGAGCTTTACTAATAATGATTTGTTTATGTGATATCGGAAAATCGATAATGGGTTTAATTATAAATCGATTTTCAGGATAAAACTTAAAGAAAGAAATAAATACATTCTTTTTATAAAATTACATTTTCAGTGTGTTTTTTTATTGCGGAGTAGATGAAACATTCAGTAATTAACTAACTTAGACCATATTTTACATATTTTTTTTTATCAGATCAGTATTATATTTAATTGTTAGGCATATTGTTGAATCAGGCACTGTGGCTTTATCAACTGCCAAATGTCGGAACACCAGATTTTCTATAACGGCAACTCCATATCCATGGCTTTGTATGGTGCCTTTGTGTGGGAGGATTCTCTCACTGTTCGCAATGGCCATAAGCGCAGCGTGTCACAGCTGTGAGAGCAATTCTGGGCCGTACTGCGTCCTGGACGGCTGCAACTCTTTTGGTAAGTGATCTGCCTTAGGAGCTACAGGTGGAACTGTTTGCTAGAGTACATGCGTTTTGCGCAAGCGAGCAGTCGCGACGGTGACGGGTTGGTTGCTTCGGCCATGAGTGTGAGGCCTAAGTGTGAGGTCCTCACAAGTCCTACGCCTTGATGGCTACAGTGGGGAGGGTATTTTTATTAGTAGATGTCTGGTGCTATTTTATGTCCCAGCTCCGGTGTATGTAGTAGTGTCCCCCCGTCTCATACGGGCGTTTGGTGCTATTTTATGTCCTGAAACTCTGGTGTATGTAGTACCGTCCGTCAATGATTCTCATACATTGGTCGAATGTAGAAAATACTCGAAACACGACCGTGGGGTGTCTGCCGTGCGTTTATTTAACATGTCGGCCGCCTTGCGATAGTGCGTTCGATCCAACGATTTATATTGATCTCACAAATCAATCAACATCAGAAGCCAAAGCATTATTCATTAAATCACTTTTTTAAAGGTATTCGGGGAATTGGTTACACTGTGTCTTCACACATTTCTTAAAAGTTAATTATATCTTACGTTAAATTACGCATTATTATATATCTTTGTTTTATTTTTTAGTTCATGCACACAAAGAGATCGCGAGATCAGAATTTAGAATATTTTATTGCTTGTTGTTTTAAAAATTTAGTAAAATATTATACAAGAGAAAATATTTCCAGCGACATTAGATATTTTTGAGCACATTATTCACGAAAATAACTACGAAACACACAGAAACAACAATGTGTGCGTAACACAAACAAAATGAATAGGGTTGGCGCCGTTATAGACAAAATATAATTTTACTGTCTCAAGATATTTCTTAAGGTTATCTTTAAGAGATATCTCTCATCCCTAAAATTCTTTGGCAAAATTCCATTCGGGAAGGTATATTGTCCGATTTACTTTAGTTTTTTTTGTGTATCCCGCAAAGTATAATAATAGCGAGGTAGGCAGAGTGAACTTAATATTAACACTACGTTCTCATAAACCGCCTAATTTTCGAAACATTAAAAATAAAGTAAAACAATGTTTATTAGGAAGTAAAATAATAATTGATATCTGACAAGTAAAAAACTGGAGTGCAGCGTCGTCAAGACCCTCGTAGTTTAGGTACTTACAGGTTGTAGCTCCAAATATACAGTGTACAGATATTAAAATATTAAATCCGTGATAGAAAAAATTACATTTAAAATAATTGTCTATAAAATAGCAGTAAAAAATTAATATAAAACTTAAAATGATAGCGTCTTGAGTAGCGGACAAAGTGCAGCTTTGAGTTCCACCACTTAACACGCGATGTCATTGGAGTTGGAGTTGGCGTGGAATACAGAGCGATTTAACACTAGGCTCCCGCTGCCTACTCTGCTATATGCAGAAAACAGAGTGGAGCTAAAAGACCCCGCAATATCTCAAAATACTTACCATGTGCGAGTCGGACTCGCGCACAAAGAATTCTGTACCATTATCTTTAAAAACGGCAAAAAAATACGTTTCCTATATGGGGTTCCCTTAAATATTTATTTTGTGCTATTTTTACAATATTTTGTTATAGCGGCAACAAAAATTAAACATTATCTGTGAAAAATTCAACTTCTAACTATCTCAGTTCATAAGACACAGCCTGGTAACAGAGGGACAGACAGACGGACGGAAAACTGAGTATCAATAATAGAGTCGTTTTACCCTTTCATTACTGAACTCTAAAAAAATATATTTAAAGATTGTTACCTAAAAACTGTAGGAGCATGCAATAATTTCAAATACAATCCTATAGTATAAAATCGTAAAATGTTTAGTCTTGACGATATTTGGGTTACTGTAATTTAATGGTGCGATATCATTAAAATTTAAAATTTTTAGTCGTATTTTGTTTGATTGACAAAGAAATATTAGCGGTAATAGCGTCCAATAATTGCATTTCAATTGGCAGTAGTAAAACATACGTAAGTAGTAAGTACTTTTTTTTTTAGCTAAACGCTGTAATTCTCATATATTTACAGGCTGATATTTCGTTTCCCACGCACGGCCAATTTTTGAGTTGAGTTGAGCCAAGTGCTAAGACACTCCGCTCTCCATAATTATTACAAAGCGAATTTCTCTTATTACTTTAAAATCAAGCTTTGCGCTGCGCTGTATCCCGCACAAAGCAAGGTAGACAGAGGGAATCTAGTGTTAAGACACTCCGTTCTTTTTTCGCCGAATTTAGAGGCATTGCCTGTTGTATGGCGGAGCCCACAACCTGTTGCCATTATAGCATACGCTTGTGCTCCTGCGCCACGACTCGCCTCAAATTATGCAATTTTTATTACTTATAGTTTATTTATTTATATGCATGGACCATTAACCTTAATTTGCAAATGGCAAAAATATTGAGAACGAACTGCATATTTACACTTTGCTTTTCTCTAAAAATAAATAACTTAATAGTAACTCCTATTAATAAATTAAAATTATTAGAAAATATAAGTTTTTTAATTCAAAACTAAAATTTAGCTTTCAATTCTGAATTTTAAAGCTTTAACGAAATCATAGTTACCGCGGTCACAACAAAGTTTTGTTAAATTGTAAATCATTTTGAATTGTTTCCAGCTGTAGACGAGTCAGGGTTGGTAGTGACGTCAGTGCGCGACGACTGACAACTGACACGCAAGAACTGATTATAGAATTTCTGTTTCCTTCTAAAATTATGCATTTTTTTACATATACAAGAGAACGAATTGATGCGTAAAAAACGTATATATATATATATATATATATATATATATATATATGAGTAAGAGTTAAGAGTTTTTGTTTTACGTGTGAATAAGTATATATAGGTAGGTAGGTCGAAAATGATTTAAATACCACATTCCTACAGTCGAAATCGAAACCATAACCACCTACCCCGTGTACAAATTTATCAATCAAAATTTCAATAAAATCATAGGTATAAATAATGAATAGATTCAAAAACCGGACAAGCGTGAGTAGGGCTTGCCCACCGAGGCTCCTGTACAAAAATTGGAGGTATCGAGCCTTTTCTAAAATGTAAGCTTAGCTTAGCCAGAGCCCAGAGCTGTTTCATCTGAAAGGCTATTTTATTTTTTAGAATTTAACCACAAATTTATAGTTTTCAGATTTTTTCCTGAACCTCCCCAATCCAATTTACAGGTAGTAGATGCTAGCTGTCAAATTTCATAATTCTAGGTCAACCGGGAATACTCTACTGACCTGGTCGGTTTCCAGGAGGTGCGGGTTCAAGTCCCGCTACGTTCAAATTTTTATACGTTTTCTAAATAAGTATTTTTCTTTCCTAAGTGTGGAATAACACTTTAAAAAAATGTTTAAAAATACTCTATTCATTTTGATTTCCTTTATAGTGTTGAAATACAAGTTTTTTTGATATAAACTTATAAACGGGCTTTTTTTAAGTAAATGTAGAAATACGATTTTTTTCAGGAAATCAAGGGACTGTACAACTTAGTATATAGTTTGAATTTCAACTCGATATCTCTAAGCCTTCCTGAGATAAAGGCTGTTGACAGATATACGGACAACAAAGTGACCTTATAAAGGTTCCTTTTTTCCTTAAAACCCCCCAAAAAACACGCTTTTGTACACCAAGTGAGATTTTATTACATAGTTTGTTAAAGCATTCTCCACTTTCCGCCCAATTTTCGAGACAGTGCATTTTGAGTAGAGTATCTCGACGCTATATCGCCGGGCTTTGTTGTGTAGGTGTTGGTATTTTTATTTAATACGATGTCTGACAAAACACATAAAAATACGAAAATGAGACAAGAATATCTTTAATAAGGCTATTATCTACTTTATTAGCTTTAAAGCGTCTTAATTACAATACATTTAAAAAAAAGACTACTAAATATATTTTAGTATTAAAAGTTAGATAAAATATTTATCCGTAGCTTTTATGTACGTACTCGTAACATTAAAGGTGATGTAAAGTATATGTTACTGTAATATTATATATGTAAACAAATATTTCCTTAAATTTATAATTTATTTACTTAAATTTATATTTCCATTTCTTCGCATTGGTGTCGAGGACAAGCGCGGCGTTGAGTTCTGCCACTCAACACGCAATGCCTCCATAATTCGGTAGAAAGTGGGAAACGGAGTGTCTTAGCACTGGGTTCCCTCTGCCTACCCTGCAGTGTGCGGGATACAGCGTGAAGCTGATTTTTTTATGTATTACAAACTCCCGCTATATTGTAATTCATCGATACTTTGTGAACCGATATTGTCAAATGTAAAATATCACAACATAATTCAAAAACTACTACACTAAGCTAAATATAAATAGTAAAAAATATAATTTATGTACTAACGTCACTGCATTTACAAATTAGGCGGTTTTTAAGTGAAGTTTAGGCTAGATTAGAAACCTTTAATAGCAACCGAACCGAACCTGCACTTAAATATCCGTGTATCTGCGGTTGGGTTACTACATAAACAAAATATAAATTGTTTATATTTTAATTTTCGAAACCTTAATAAATAATTTTCAATACAACATAATTTAAAACATATATAATAATAATTAAAGTTATTTTTAAATTTTTAGCTCTCTGGTTCAACACGTATAGGTCCCCACTTTCCCCTGAATTCTGGAGGCCTTGTGTGTTGAGTGGTGGTTTTCAACGCCGCGCTTTGCCTAGTTACCAAAGCGACGAAATAAAAATATTAAATATTTCATTTGCTCAAGTGGAAATCGAACTCACAACTTGTCACGTTTACAGTTGCACGCTTGTGCTATTGCGCAACGACTGGTAATAAATGGGAATATGAATAATAATTTCTTTTTCTTTATAATATTTATAAAAATAAATCAGCTTCACGGTGTATCCCGCACACAGCAGGGTAGGCAGAGGGAACCCAGTGTTATGACACTCCGTTCCCCACTTTCTGCCGAATTCTGGAGGCATTACATGTTGAGTGGCAGAGCTTAACGCCGCGCTTAACTTTGATACCAGAGCGAAGAAAATGGAAATATAAATTTAAGTAAATATTTCATCTCCTCGAGTGGGGATCGAACCCACAACTAGTCGATTTTACAGTCACACCTCGTGCCGCTGCGCCACGACTGGCCTCTATAATATTTTATAATATTTTCTTTTAAGTGTGGAATAACACTTTAAAAATGTTTAATAATGAATAATAATTGTTATAAAAAGAAAATAGAATACTCTCGGCAAGTTATATTAATTTCTTAAAAATTGTCAACAAACACTTCATTCCCCGTTTAATTTTCGAGATATTTCATACTGAATAGCGGTATTTAACGCCACGCTGTCTCATTATACATTTCAAAGAAAAGTAAATAAATACATGAAAATAAAGCTTATTATCATTAAATAAACTAAAATAAATACTCATTTTTCTTACAATAGTTACCGGTTGTTTACTCGTCACCTGTCACTCTAACACTCCAAGAGTTACGAATATTTGGCAGCCACTCCTGTGTACGCACAAACAGACGGCGACGAGTTTAATTACTCTTGAAACACTAAGAGCTGACATTTTCTTATTTATGGAATACAAAGACATCGCCGTGGCTCAGTGGTATAGTTTCTGACTGTATAAGCAACGGTCGACGATTCGAATTTGAAGCTGCACATAGTCAAATGCGAACATAGTCAATACTGAACTGACGTAACGTAAAAGTAGTAATGTAAAATGAACGCAGTATAATTTCTAAGGTCTTTTATATACCTACATATAAAATTATGATATGAAAATGAAAATAATTTACATATTCATATTTTCTTTAGAAAATTCGAACTTCAAACCATCATGCTATACAGTTATTCGCTCTATTTTTGTAATGGTGTCGCATATATTTAAAATTTTGTCTTGATAAAATAGATACAATACAATATGCGTCTCTTCCATAGCTTTGTTCTTACACAATAGCATCTGAAACTATTTAAAATTAGATATTTAGTGTTGACGGACAGAAAATTGTAAGTTTCATATAATATCTGCTTACTAATACTATAAATTAGCTTCACGCTGTATCCTGCACAAAACAGGGTAGGCGGAAGAAACGCAATGTTAAGACACTCCGTTCCTCAATTTCTGCCGAATTCTGGAGGTATTACGTGCTGAGTGGCGGAACTTGATGCCGCGTTTTTGCATCGACACCAAAGTGAAGAAATGAAAATACAAATTTAAATAAATATTTCATTTCCTCGAGTGGGGATTGAAACCATAACGAATTGGGTTTACAGTCACTCTTTGTGCCTTTGCGCCACGACTGATTATATATATTTTTTTAGTTTAATATTATAAATCTAACAATACACAATAGACAATAGAAGCGGAGTGAAAAGTACTCAAAGTTTTCTTGGTGTACAAAGTTCAAAGTTATATTTCTACAGGTTCTTTACAAAATAGTTTCGGTATTTTTAATGTACATTTTTTTAAGCTTTCCGCACACTCTCTCCACTCCCGTTCAGAAAATTCCGTTACCCTCTTTCCACCGAATTCTCGAGGCATTGCTTGTTGAGTGGCGAAACTAAATTCCGCGCTTTGCCTTGTTACCTCGTTATTAAATAATTTATTCCCCAGCGTGGGAATCGAACCCACAATCGTCTTGCTTACGGTGGCATTGTGCCTCTGCGCCACGGCGGTCTCAACAAATTACTGTTAAGATATTAATTATAATCTTCGATCAATTATAGAAATCGTGTATTGATCCCGCACACAGCAGGGAAGGCAGAGGGAACCTAGTGTTAAGACACTCCGTTCCCCTGCCGAATTTTGGAGGAATTGCGTGTTGAGTGGCAGAACTCAACGCCGCGCTTAACCTCGACACCAGAGCGAAGAAATGGAAATATAAATTTAAGTAAATATTTCATCTCCTCGAGTGGGGATCGAACCCACAACCAGTCGGTTTACAGTCACACCTCGTGCCGCTGCGCCATGACTGGCCTCAAATATTGATCGAAGTTTATACTTTATCGTTATATTAGTTGTGATGTGACATTTTAAATACCCGTGGTAACTGGCCGTGGGCGACGGCGACTTGATTAGCGTGATGAGCCTTCCTCAATTAACCGACACAAAACACAAGAACAATATCTCAATTGAAACAAGTAGTTCCTGAGATTAGCTCGTTCAACCAAACAAATTCTACTTCATAATTTTATTAGAGATTTATATGCTTCTTAAGCATTTTTGCCTATTCTTGTAAAATATACAAGTATGGGATGCAAAAATACAAAATATTGTTTATAATTTCATAATATAATTTACGATAATCATCTCCTTCTACCACGCTGGCGTTCGGTATGAAGTAAAAATATGTTAAGCGCATATTCATTTAAACAGATTGTAAAAAATATTTTTTTAATATAAATATTTACATCTACGATGATACTACAGTACATATTAAGTAAGTCTTTAAAAACGTGCTGGTCTTTGACGCAGTCATTTAATGTCATTTTCTTATGATTTTTTCCAGCATTCTTCATTGCGTATCATCGCGGAACCTAATATAGAGAGAATATTCAAAATATATAATTTCTTTTGAATACGAAATGAACCCACAACCGTCGCGTATACAATCCTCATCTCATTTTCACCACTTCTTTGCATCGTAGAGGAAATTATTAGTATCATCATTCAGTTGATTTTAAGTAAAATTATTTTCTTCTGTAATAAAATAATAATGTTATAAAGACATTATGTGTTATCATATATTTTGAAGGCACACCCACATAAAGGACTATTTTGAGACGTTTGTAGGGGATTATATTGATACAAATTGTGAGTTATTTTTAGAATAAGAGAAGGGTTACATGATATCCTTGAAACATAAATATCTTTTTTATACTTCAAAAGGTAAAAACTCAACTTTTATAGCATCATTATGTAGTCTGTCTCTCCATCTGCCAGAATCATTTGTCTGTCAAGTTTGCGTGGAGGTATCAAGCTGAAATTAATATTATTTATTAGGCAAAGAGAACGTAGAGAACATTAGTTCTTCTATTTCTGCCTATTTTAGAGGCATTTAATGTTCAATAATGATACTAAACACTGAAGTTTCTGTACATGGGTGTATCTAGAGATACTTGTCAGAGAGGCCTGTCCTCCTGGGATATATACAGCTTAATAACAATAGGGCTATTAATTATTACAAATGTATACACTTACGTGTGACAGATTTCTTTTGATTGATTCAAAAATATGCAATTTAGTCAAAAAAAATTACTTTGACGGACATCGATTAGTAACCGGAGGAATGATAATATTATACACTAGCGGCTCGCCAGCGGCTTCGCCCGCTTAAACTACATGGTTATTGATTTAATAAGCAGAATTGATTGACAACTAAAATGACTTCTAATATGATTTTTTATTACTTTAATCTGTAATATTTTAATATGAAATGTTTACGACATTATCGTAATTTCTATAAGAATTTTTGATTGTTTCGAACTTAAAAATACGACCAATGTTGATATTTGATTTATAAAATATACATAAAGCTAATTATTTATTATACGTATGTATTTTTGTAACAACTTTTTACCTATGTTATGTTTTTTAAAACTCTGTTAAATGTGCTGATGTCCGTTAATAATTTAATTTACTGCTTCAGAAACAGCCTTAAATGTTAAATTATTGATTTGGGTAATGATTCGTAATATTCTTTGTAAAATATCTGTAATAATTGCATATTAACTCCTGTACAGTTTTTAAATTAGTTACATATATTATTAGCTATATTTAGGCATTTTTATATAGATTTATTTCAAACGAACGAACCAAAAAATCTTTGTATTTACTTGATATTCTTTTCAAATCGTTCTTTATCTCTGTGTTGAAGTAATTACGACTTAAATTTAACTGTTATGATTTATTATATATTTATAAGGTAATCTCTACTAACAATTTAATTTTGTTTACTTATATATTTTTATGAACAGTCATATAACCAAGACGTTTCGAATGTCATTCTTTAGCTAGGAATCTTACCAGCGCGATTGCTATATAACATTCGCAGGCAAACTAATGCCTTGAGTTCATTCAAATGACGATAACTTTTTATTTAATGAACCGATTTTGATTAACTTTAGTAGTTTAGTTGAGTTAAAACAAAGCAATTGGTGAAACTTTTAAGTAAATCGGTTCAGTATTTTCAGAGAAAAATGTGGACATACATATCGACAGACAGACAGACAGACAAGAAATTCAAAAAAAATCTTTTTGCTTTCTATTATTCTTTTTAAGTGTCCCTCTATCCATTTCAGTCAAAATTACTAAATGTACAGACAAAATATTTTTACTGTCTTATTATATATAGAGATTAAAATTTAAACAATCGTACGGTTAACAAATACGTTAGGTAACTTTTAAATATCAATTTAAAAAAAAAATTGCTCATATTCAAGCTATTAGGTATTGATACAGCTTAGAGTAAAACAAGTATAATATAATAATAATAAAAAAACATTTACTTGATTTGTTACTGTATTCTCATTTTTCAACTCATCAAGTTGTTGGTTACGTAATTTGTTTAACATGTTCCCGAAATAACAATTAGGTAGTGCCTTACTGTAAACGCAATGGTAGTGGGTTTGATTGAAGGGGCGTTGAGATCCGTCACTTAATAAGCACCGCCTCTAATATTAGGCCAAAAAGTATGGAGTATCTTAACAACTTAAGAACAACATGTAAACCAATGTTTTTACACATTCGCCTCGTAAGAGCGATTTAATGCTATGAGACAGGCAATTTGAGTATTTTTAAAGTCCATTAGACTAGACGCGTGGCCTTGTTCGCTGTGATAGTATTATTTGTAATATAAACATAACTGCGGAAAGGGGAAAGATATATTCTTATATTTTGGAAATGATTTTTAACCGATTGCAAAAAAGAAGTTTGACATGACATATTGTACGTTTATTCTACAACAAAATTCTCGAAAATTAAGAACCATATTAGATTATTCTATTTGACTTACATCAGGTAAATTATAATTTAGGGAACAGTTCAAGTTTCATTAAAATCGGTTCGGGTATTTTCGAAATTTTCGAGTTATCAATTAGAAAGACAAAGTAAAGTATTTGATGACAATTTTTTTTTGGTTTTCGAAAGCGGAATTCTATCGCCAAAAGCGGGACATTTTGAATTTTTAGGAGTTTTATATATATATATATATATATATATATATATATATATATATATNATATATATATATATATAATTAAAAATGCGTGCCGCTACGCCACGACTGGCCTCGATATATATTGGTTTACCATATATAAGGCAGTTACGTCTTCAGAACAATTCCCACTCGAAGAAATGAAATATTATAATAAGTACTTTCATTTCCTTGCTCTGGAACCAAGTAAAAGTGAGGAGTTGAGTTTCGCCACAAGGAATAACTCCAAAATTCGGCGCAAAATAAGGAACGGAGTGTCTTAACACTAGGTTCCCTCTGTCTATCTTGCTATGTTCGTGAAGCTTAAAAAATATGTACAGTCACATGTCGTTAAGGTGCGCCACGTTATCATAATTAAGTTTAATAATTAAGCAGTTTTTTGTTTTGTTGTTATATTATTAAATATACTCGGTAATACTGCCCTACACTCAAGCTCTTGTCGAAATTCTTGTACGTTTTTTACCATTTTTTATAGTAATCAACATTTTTATATATTTTCTTATCCAAAGTGTGAGAAGATTTTTATTTAATATTAATACGATAGGTATTTAAATAAACTGAAATATAAAATGTCATCCCTAAACTTCCACGGCTTATATGGGAAACGAGTTATTCTGAAGAGAAGTGACATAGGAAATTGCATACAAATGCAATAGCTGCATAGCTGTCTTATGTTGAAGTCCACAATTGTCACAAATAACAACGTCTATGCGAAAATAAAATCGATATACTAACTTTAAAAGTTCTGTCTGTTTGTTTCAGTAATATTAGGAATATATGAACAAATTATGATGAAAAATGTCTTTTTTAGTTTGTTTTGTATTAAAATAATTAATTTGACAATATTTTTTTTCGTAAAAATGCTTTTGACGAAAGAGCAAGAAGCAGAGTGAAGAAATAAAAATAATTCGTTCTCCGCGACGTTCACAGACAGTCAGATATTGTGCCGATGTGCCTCGACAGCCTGGAAACCTTTTTGTTTGTTTTATTTTTCATATTAAATAAATTATAAGGTCGTCGTGGTGTAGGGACGCGAGTGAGTGTGCCTGTGTCTGCAAGCGCAACTGTTGTGGGTTCGATTACCACGAATGAAATAATAATAATAATACTTTAATTAATTCGCTCTAGCCACAAGGCAAAGCGCGGCATTGAGTTCCTCGACTCAACACGCAATGCCTTCAGAATTCGGCGGAAATTGGTGAACGGAATGCCTTACACTAGGTTCCCATTGTCTCTCTCCTTGTGAAGCTAAATTTAATAAATAAACAAGGCCGTTAACGCACTGTTCGTCGTTTATAATAAGTACACTAGCGCCACCAAGAGTAGAGCTTTATAATTAAATAGCTGTCAAAAATAATGTTCAAGGCGAGCTTTCGCTTAGTAAATTAGATGGCGTTGTTCATTTTTATTTTATATAACAATCATATAATTAAATTATTATTTTTTATAAGTCTCTGATTCCTACATAAAAAATATAAATGTTATAAAATAAATTACATATAATGTTACTATATATATATAGCTAAAATAAAAAAAAAATTGCTTGCTATTATATATATATATATATATATATATATATATATATATATATATATATATATATATATATATCGTGGTGCAGTAGGACTGCATCCTATAGTAAATACGATGGTGGTGGTTTCGATTCCCACTCAAGGAAATGAAAATACTTAAAATTCTCTCTAATTCCCCACTCTTGTAAATCAAAAATTTTATTCTAATTCAAAGCGAAGCAGTCTGAGTTCGGGCGGAAACGGAGGAACCGGGTGTCTTTACACCAAGGCAGGGCTCCAGGGTGGGCACGACCTGTAATGCATTGAAAACTGTCACTCTTAGGAATTAGCTATTATCGCCGCCACTGTGGCCGCACTTTCTGCCACTAAAACCCGATGTCGTATGTCGAGCGGAAAATTAAATACAAGAAAGTTTATCATTATTTTTTTTTGTCAACCATGATGCTGAATTAAACGTGAATCCTGCAAATTGTGTCATTTATAATAATAATATTATTCCGATTACTTATTATAACTTTATTTCTGTTTTTTATTTCAAAATATTTATCACTAATACAGGCACACCAAGTGATATTGATACTAGATTGTGGAATACTGTTTTAGTTCTTCTCAAAAGACAACAAGTATAGATTGGAGGGACACGTCATTCAATTTATGTAGTAACTAGCTTTTACGTGTGTAGAATTGAAATAATAAAAAAATATGTATAACACATAATAGGACAATGAGCGTACGGGAACAGGTTCCCGTGATCGTGAGTGATCACCGCCGCCCATGACCCCGTGTAACACCAGAGGAGCTACATGTTGCCGGCATTTAAGGTTGAGATAGATACCTAAAGGACATCAAAACAATTGAAACTATAGGTTTTATAGGATTTTTTTAAATTTCAACCATTTTTTCAGCTTCATAATATAAGTGTACAATATGCTTTTAATTTTATATCACTTACGTTCGTTTAAGGAAATAATTTCCACTCCATATAGCAATAGTAATGCAATTCTGAACCAATTATGAGGCAGATAGCTTTCAGAGTTAATTAAGAACGCTAGAGTGCCATACTTTCCTATAGGCTGAGAGGAATAGACTAGATTATGGAACATTATTTTAGTTTATAATATAATTACTTTAGACTATTGGATTTATTGGATGTCGTCGTGGTGTAGTTGGCAAATTTGGGGTTAATATGAGTAGTTTTGAATCTCACTTGATGTTTCAAAAATTGACGATAAATTTACCAATCACTTAAATTTGGAAATACTATTTAGAAAAAAAATACAATCAAATTGTTTTTCCTTTACAACTTACATCTTTGAATATCTGATTATAAAAGAATTTATATATTATTCTTTGTTTTCTTATTTATTATTATTTATGAGTTTTTATACCGAAATAATAGATATAACAACAAAACGTACGAAACTCAGGATCTTCGATAGGTCAATTAGATTGCTATATTGCAAATTTAATTCTCAGAACTCAGGAGAATAGATATATGTAGGACTTCTAGGTACTGCCTATTAGCTGATAGACAGATGACCTAGTATTAGAAACACATATTCAAATTTAATTTTCAAATTTCAAATTTAATTTTCTAATGCTAGTGTCTTCTACGAAAACATTATACTTTATATCTCTTTGTTTTTTGTAATTTAAGGAATTATAAAATAACCAACGTGAGCTATTGTTTATAATATTAGGCAGTATTTTTTTACGGTACTGAGTGACTGGCAGGCATGGCAATAGCCGGAACTGCGTGGCGTAGAACGCTGAAATTTGGCATGTAGGACCGATTTAACGTTTTATAATCTACGTAAACGAAGTTACGCTAAAAATTAAAAATATAGATTTAATCTTAATAGACTAGAGATTTACATGACTTTAACTGTAAATATCCTTCGAGTGGGAATCGAATCCACTATCACCGTGTAGCTACTATAACATTAATAATACTATAACACGTGTCAGCTCAAAATAGGTCTGCGTGAGACAAAAATAAGCACTAAAACTCGCTTAGAGAGTGTCCACAGATTTAATTAGTTGCATCATTTATCATTTAAGTTTGTCTGCATGCGTCTGCTTTGTTTTAATTATGACTATTTTACTCCGTTCTCCTTTTCAAATACTTTGGCTTATCAAAATTTTTATTAATTCTTAAATTTTTACATATAAATATTATGTGTCCGAATAGTTCTGTTCCCTCCGTAATAAAATTAAAGGAAATATTAAATTTGCCTCGAATGAAATATGTACCTACTCTTTACTACCGTAGCAATCCAACTATTTATATAAGAGTGTCTTTAGCGTTAATTAATTACTTGGACAATATGTTTGTAAATAGAATAATCACTAGATTGATATATGTGGTTATCTACTACTACTACTAATAGCGTCTAACCTTGCGTTGTTCAGTACAGATAGCAAAAAAGTTTAAAAGTAATTTTTGATCATAATTAATATTGTATGTATATATGAAAAAGATAATTTACACTTTCTTCTTTTTCAACACGCTTTTATTAGGTCGACTTGTAACCACGTTGCGCAAGAAAATGTAAGAAACAGAATTTGATCCACTTATAGTAGATTTTTTTCTGCTTCACGCTGCATCCTGCATGTAGCAGGGTGGGCAGAGAAATCCTGGTGTTAAGATACTCCGTTCATCAGCTTCAGCAGAGAGAATAAATGAAAATATTCCCATCATTCCTCGAATGGGAATCGAATCCACAACCTGTCGGGTTTACAGCCACACGCTTGTGCTCCTGCGCCACGAGTGGCCTCAATAGTTGTATCATATTGAAACTAAAATATAATGATAAAACTATAAAAGCGTGTTTTAGTTTTATCTGAACTGTATATTTTATTTTTAAGTTATTTTATTAGGTCGAACTGTATCTAATTATCTCTATAATAGTATCTGAGAATCTGAATTACACGCACTTTTAATTATTGTATCAATATGAATCTTGGAAGTTATATGTAGATTAGATGACAAAACAATATTATATAATAGTACCATCGAGCTGGTCTGATGATGGAATTGGAAGATGGTAGATTGAATCTTGGACTGTGGAATAGTAAACATATCGAGTTTGTGCTCATTTCACTCACAAAATCATAATTTGAACTCAGAATAAATATATTATAATAATAAAATTGTTAGAAAAGCTAGAAATATAGAAAAAAAAGTAAAATTTCCCCTATTATTTTCCAAGTGCGGCAGTACATTACCCGACCGTCCGAATAGTCGCTGCCCATTGCACTCCAGGCTCTGAAGCGATACACCCGCGTGAAGGAATATCTTAATTTTATCAGTAAATTTCTTTATTTCAACTCTTTTTATATTAAAATGAGTGAAGCAGATGACAAATTACAACAGGTACGTCTTATTATTGATCTTTAAAAGATAATTATATACATAGTAGATACCTATTAATAAAACGTATATTGTTTCCGCTTAAAATTCAAACCTTAATTTTACATGTTTTCTTTGTATTTCTTCTTTTTTTTTAAATAAAGACATTGAATGTAGGTAAGCGTAACCTAACACCGCAGTTTGTCTAATCGCACCAGTTAAACGGAATTTAAATATGCTTCCGAAGTGGGTTTCAAATACACAACCATAGTGTACGTCCCAATTGTGCCACAATACTGCTATGTTGCTGCTTGTTATAAATATAGCAGCTTTAACAAAAATTGATCGATTGTTTTGTTATTCACTCGAGATAAACATCTGTGGTTCTGTAATTTTTATAGATCTAAAATTAATACGGCAATAAGGCTGAGGTCGTCGTGGCACAGGGGCACAAGCGACTGTAAGCGCGATGGTTGTGGGTTCGATTATGATCATGCCCCCGAATGGGAATCAAATTTTATTTTCATTACCTTAGATACAGTGATTTCCCTTTCGTTCAGTTTATTCCTTTTGTGTGACGATTAAAAATATGATTGTTTAAATTAAATTTTATCGTAAAGTTAAATAACTAGATGAGAGGTTGTCGTCTCGTAGCACTGCACAGGCGACGATTGTGGGTTCTATATTCGTAAATTATTTTCATTTCTTCGCTTTGGAGACAAAGCGTGGCGTTGAGTTCCGCCACTCAATCCGCAATGTCTCAACAATTTTTGATTAAATATTGACGCGGCTAATAAACTCCGTAATAAACGTTTTTTATTTCACCTTTTACAACTTAGTGTTAAACTTAACACATAACATTTCCCTATAGTCTGGTCAATTTTCGAGACATTGCGTGTTGAGGTGGCGGAGTTCAACGTTCTTTCTCGTCTCAGAGAGGGAAAATGAAAATAATTTAATAATTTCCCCGAAAGATGATCGAACCGGCACTGTACCATTGCGCCACGATGGCCTAAATTATAACAAAAAAAAATTTGACATTGATCAATATACATATATTTTCTGTTTACCTTGGTATATAAAATATTGATTATTCTTAGATAAATGCTTTTTATCCTATGGATACTAAAAGCAAAGCTTAATGTAAATTCAGAGTGGGCGGTTGTAAATGGTTCGCTGGGGTCAATTACTTGCTCCGTAAATGCGTCTCACTTCAGCTAAATTGTTGTCTTAAGTCGTAACCTATTTAATGTATGAGAAATATCTATTAATATATATTTTTTTATTTTGTTTCTTATTTTCACTGCATAGCATTGAATAGAGGGAACCTAGTGTTCAGACACTCCGTTCGCCACTTTCTGCCCAATTTTAGAGATAATGCGTATGCGAGGCAGAAATCAACGCCATGTTTTATTTTGTTACCTAAGCTATGAAATGAAAATTATATATTCCACGAGTGGGAATCGAATCCACGACATTCGCGTTTACAGTCAGATAATGTCCCGGTGCGCCACGTTTGCCTCTTTGTTATTGTTGGACCCTTTTTTATGTTGAATATTTTTTTTGTCGTTGTTGCTGGATTCTTTATGCCTTTTTTGCTGTTTGAGGCAGACGTAACTTAGCGTTTAGACACTTCATTATATATAAACCACCAACTAAAGGAGACCTGGGGTATTTGGTAGCAAAACCAACTTAGCGCTTCGCTTAAATAAATCAGCGAGACTAGATATGCGTTGTTGACGTCTACGTGGGGTTTGTCACTTGTTCTAGTTTCACGCACCTATTCCAATTTTAGGAGAATTCCAAAATAGACGTTGCATATTGCGGGGGAACTTAACACCGCGCTTTGCCTTGTTACCAGAGCAGATCGGAGAAATAAAAATAATCCATCTCCCGAGTGTGAATCAAACCCACTCGTTGCGTTTCGAGGTCAGTCGTGGCGCAGCGGCACAATTTGTGCCTGTAAAACCAATTGATTGTGGGTTCGATCCCCACTCGAGGAGATGAAATATTAATTTAAATTTATATTTCTATTTCTTTGCTCTGGTGTCGAGGCAAAGCGCGGCATTGAGTTCTGCCACTTAACACGCAATGCCTCCAGAATTCCTCCAGAATGCGGCAGAAAGTGGGGAACGGAGTGTCTTAACACTAGGTTCCCTCTGCCTACCCTGGTGATGTGTGCGGGATACAGCGTGAAGCTGATTTATACTAATTACTTATAGCATATTTCTCAAGCCCTAACAAATTCTTTTCCTTAAATAAAAATAATTATTATTTTTATTACGTGCCTCAACTAGTATAGTTAATTAATGCTTAATTGATTACATCAGTTTCATGCGAGACTAAAACCTAATTTACTTTTCTGAGTGCTACTCTACTGTTCCTATTTTTATATCAGTACATTGTAGGCAAAATTAGATGCCTATTAGTACTTAAAGACATTTTCACGCTTTTTCACGCATGGCAGGGTGGACACAGAGAAGCCTTTTGTTAAGACATTCCCCGTTTTCCACAAACATTAGATTTACGCCCAGTATTAATAACCTATCTCCAACGTCAATCTTAGATTGTTTCATACATCTATCCAATCTCTAGATTGGATAGATATATGAAACAATCGAAGATTGACGTTGGAGATAGGTTATTAATATTGGGCGTTAGAGACGTTACGTGTTGAGAGGAGGAACTTAACTCGGCGCTTTTTCTACCAAAGTGAGGAAATGAGAATAAATATAATTAATCTTTCCCCCGAGTGGAAGTCGAACTCCCAACCACTACGTTTACAATTAGAATGTTCTACGACGTCTTCTGGGCTATTAGGAGATAACCTAGGTAGATTTCATTTACGTTACGAATGTTTTATAGATAATGCTTTAGGTAAAATATTTTACCTGTTCCTTCAAAAATTGATAATTCGGCAAACGAGGTTGACAATAAACTGAATAGGATGCGCCGTTTCCTAATAATCCCTAGTTCGTTAGTGTCGGCTTCCTTTGACGTATCGACGCCATTGATAGCGTCCAATTAACCCCGCAGTGTACAAGGCCTATTGACTTTTGTGGTCAGAAGTTTTATTTTTTTTTGTATTTTGCGGTAAAGCAGAAAGAATTTAGAAATAAACCACAACTTTCCTCCTTTTCACTGATATCCTATCAGTCAACACCATTCAACTTTTTCTATCCGTATGGGGAAAAGAAAGATTTGTTAGTTTTTTTTTTATCTTTCCATATTTTAACGTTTATTACTCTTCAGCTTCCGACATAGAATATATATCTACATATGAAGTTAGTTTTTTACACTTAAAAGTTCGATACTGCCAAGTTTAAATATTTGTATTTTTAAAATAATATTGAAAATGTGATTTCTTATAGTTGTATTTTTTAATTTTTCTTCAGGCTTTGCTCTATATCCTAAATAATAAAACAGAAGGAAAGAAAGAGTCAGCCTAGTGTCAAGATATTCCATTCTCCGTTTTTCCGGTTTTCCCTTTCCGCTGCCCCACAGCGCTATGTTTTTTTACCTTTTATATATTTTATCCGAAAATACTTCATATTTCAATTAGTCAACCTGTCAGTGAAGACCAGGTCAATACTCATCTGTTCTGTTTTCACACTTCAGATGATTGAAATCCGCACTTTGTTAACGTGGATCGTATTATTTTAAACAACAAATTCATTAACGAAAACTTGATATTGGTGTAAAAATTGGATTTTTTATAAAAAAATATCTGTAAACAATTGTAATATAAATGTGCGAGTATAGTAAAAAATTGTAGGTTCGATGATTCCAGTAGCGCAGGGGCACAAAGTGTGACTGTAAACGCGACTGGTTGTGGGTTCAATCCCCTCACTCGAGGAACTGAAATATTTATTTAAATTTATATGAACATGTCTTCGCTCTGTGATGAGTTCCGCTTCTGAACACGCAATGCCTCCAGAATTTGGCGGAAAGTGTGGAACGGATTATCTTAAAAGTAGGTTCTCTCTGTCTACCCTACTATGTGCGGTATACAGCGTGACGCTGATGTAGGTTCGATTCCAGCTCAGGGAAATGAATTATTTCGTTCCTTTACTTTAGTAACAATACAAAGCGCAGCGTTGAGTTCCGTCACTCAACGCACAATGTCTCCAAGATTATAGTATGTCTGTGGAAAATGGGGAACGGAGTGTCAACACTTTATTCTGAAGCTAAAAAATTTTTAGTGATAATTTGAATTTTTCATGGCAATATCGTGGTGGGTTATCCTTACATACTTTTGTTTTTTAATCTTTATCTAAGGTCGGAAATATGATCATGTAAAAATTTTTCATTTCTTTGCTCTGATAAGACGAAGCGCGGTATTGAGATACGCCACCCAATATCCAATTTCTTGAACTTGAGAAATTGAACAACAGAATAAATTGACATAGATTCTATCCGCCGCCACCTAGAACAGTATGGCCAGGCCTTTGTTATTTCATAAAACCTGAAAGTTTTCTGAAATAATTGCCAAAGTAACCACCACCCAAACTCTATATTCCATGACAGTACCTACTTACTAGTGTTGTGTGTATGCGCACAGAAACTTTCAGGTCTATAAAATAACGAAGGTCTGGCTATTATCGGCTCTTAGGTGATAATATAATACGGGTTAAAAAAGATTTGCCCGTAATGCTTCGTAGGCGCTTATAGCTTATAGGATATGGGGGTGTCTGGCTGAGATTTATAACCATGCTAAGTGTCTGGAAATGGACAACGTCATTTCTAATATTAAAAATCAAATAAATCAGCCTCACGCTGTATCCCGCACACAGCAGGGTAGGTAGAGGGAACCTAGTGTTAGGACACTTTCCCACTTTCTGCCGAATTCTGAAGACATTGTGTGTTGAGTGGTAGAACTCAACGCCGCGCTTTGCCGGACACCAGAGCGAAGAAATGAAAATATAAATTTAAGTAAATATTTCATCTCCTCGAGTGGAGATCGAATCCACAACCGGTCGATTTACAGTCACATTTTGTGCCCCTGCGCCACGACTTTTATTGACACATTTTTTTTATTTCAAAATCGATTTAAATAAAGTTAACACTAAATGTTAAAGGAAGTTTGCCAAAATACAATTTTGAAAACTACATATAAATTATTACAGTATTTGTTATATTATGTGGACCTATCGATAACAAGATTAATGTTACCATACCTTTTGCCTTTTTCTTTTAATTTTAATAGATTTTATTCTAACTTATTCTTTGTATTATCTATCTAAATATTATCATGATAAGCATTTGACACGCATAATATTACTTTTTTAAGACATCGCGTGTTGAGTGGCGGCACTCAACGCAGCAATTTTTATTGTAAACAGAGCGAGAAAATAGAAATAAATGATTAATTTACTTCAATGGGAATCGAACCCACAGTAGCAGCTTTTACAGTCGCACGCTGTGCCGTTGTGCCACGACAGTCTATAGGTAAAATTATTTAAAATTACAAATTTAATTTTGCTGTAAACAAATAGGTAATTAAGAGGTTATTTGCACCGTTTTGGTAACAACAACAATACGTGCTATTAAACGTCAAGGTCAAAGTTTATTTGTAAACAATTCGTTTCAGTGGCCGTTGTGGGTGTAATTTTATTTATATCAGCATTTTTAAACTTACATATTCATGAAATCGCTATAAAGTATGTTTACATGTTATTTTCTTTTAATCACGTTGTATTTCGCATATAACAGAGTAGGCAGAGGGTATTAAATTTTTACATTCCCTAACCCATCTTCTTTCTGTCCTTAACTACAAACTGCATCCCGAACATAGCAGGGTGCCAGATACCTGGGAACCTAGTGTTACGATACTCGATTGCCATAAGGCACTTCCGTGTCCCACTTTCTGACAAATTCTCGAGGCATTGCGTGTTGCGCCACTCAACACGCAATGCCTCGAACTGAACGCCGTGCTTTTCCATACCCAATCTTCCGCCTAATTTTCAAAACTGAGTGACATTCGAAAGGACTAGTGGGAAAAGAACATATACCTAACTAACTGTTCTTATAAAGTACAAATAGAACTCTCAGTCACAAACTCGCAACCCAAGTATTATTTTATTACTGCAAAAATGTAATAGCGATTACTTTCTTAATATTTGGTTATTCTAAGAGGCCGTGGTGGCGCAGCGGCACAGCGACTGACAGTAGTAGTAGAATACTGACGCGGTTATGGGGTCGATTCTCACTCGAGGTGATATTTTTTCATTTCAACGTTCTGGTAACAAGACAAAGCACGGCGAAGATTATCGCCACTCAGCACGCAATTGAGGTTGGGCGGAAAGTGATGGACGGAGTGTCTTAACACTAAGTTTGTTTTGCCTACCCTGCCATGTGCGGGATACAGCGTGAAACCTATTTTAAAGTAACAAATAATACACATCAACATTTAAAGTATCTATAATATTTTTTATAAGTTTACATACCTAAATATTTATAAGCAATTTAAATAACGCTAAAAGAGCAGATAACCTTTATGTTGATCGCCGAATGCCTTTGAATATTCCACCTGTTTGAATGACAAAGGAGAAAGAATTTAAAACTCCGACAAGAAATTCGACGACGACGAATTGGAGATCTTTTTAAAATAAGTTTTGTATTAGTTCTCTATATATACATATCAGATTACCTAAAGGGAACCTAGCGTTAAATGCCCACGCAGTGTTCAATTTGCGAAATATCGCGTTTTGAGTGGCGGAACTCAACGACGCGCTTTGTCTTCTTACCAGAGCGAGGAAATAAAAATATTTACGTCACGCTGTATCTCACACATAGCAGAGTAGGCAGAGAAAACCTGGGAACCTAGTGTTAAGAAACTCCGTTCCTATTAAAATTTTGGAAGCATTGCGTGTTGAGTGGCTGATCTCAACGCCGCGCTTTGCCTCGACACCAGAACGAAGAAATGGAAATATAAATTTAAGTAAATATTTCATCTCTTCGAGTGGGGATAGAACCCACAACCAGTCGGTTTTACAGTCACACATTGTGCCACTACGCCACGACTGGCCTCAAATGATTTACATTCTTAAATATAAATTTAGAATAAAAATACATTTAAAAATATATTAAAAAAAAATCCAGGCGATCAGTGCAGCCATCCTAAGCAATATTGCTTATTGGACCCGGTTTTTGATCTAACAGCTAACTAATAATATATTATTATATTAATGTAGTAATAATCTGAAAGTAACAGGAAGAGATTATGAAATTGGATTCTTTGTGTAATTTCCTTTGCCTATTGTTTGTTGATATTTCACATTCAGGGCAATATAAGAGCTTATTTGATTTGAAGGTCAGATGTTTGAACGTAACTGCTATTTGATTGCGTAAACAGTTACTTTTAATAGCAAAATTAAACCTACTACTACGTAAATTACATGTAGTAGACATGTTTATTATATAGTATCTATGGATATTATAGGTTAATGTCCTCTCTTGAAATGTGTGGATACTCCACATCTAAAAAAACCAGGCAAGCGCGAGTCGGGCTAGCCCACCGAGGGTTTAGTACAAAAATTGGAAGTCTCGAGCTTTTTGTCAAATTCAAGCTTAGCTTATAAGTGCTTATTTTTTCTTAAAAGGTAGGGACCCCTAAAAACTACTCAGCCGATGTTCAAGAAACTTGAATTGTTAAGTTTAATGACCTAAGTTTAATTGACATATATTCCATATGTCAATTAAATAAAAGATCTTGATATAACCTTTTGTTTTTAAGAAATTTGTGGATAACCAATTAATCATTCAAATACATTCACTTAAATACTTATTTAGAAAACGTATAAAAATTTGAACGCAGCGGAACTCGAACCCGCGCCTCCTGGAAACCGACCAGGCGCTCTGACCACTAAGCCATGCGTTCTCGCCAAGCTGCGTCGAAATTTTTATACGCTTGTTACAACTTATTTATGTTGTTAGCATCTCTGTAGGGAGATTTTTACAAATTTCCGCTACCCAAAGATAATTACTAAGAATTATCGTTTGGCAAGAGAGAAACTATTTTTTAAATATTTTTAAACATTTTTAAAGTGTTATTCCACACTTAGGAAAGAAAAATACTTATTTAGAAAACGTATAAAAATTTGAACGCA
>JAAIXJ010000170.1:170491-199354 GCA_013403705.1 Heliconius hermathena
CTCGAATAAGCGAAGAACCAAAGAAAAGTATAAATTAATTATAAACAGCAAATAATTACATAAAAATTAACAGTAGTTCGAAAATGTATGAAAATTTACAAAACCGTCAAAGTCATGTGCCCGTTTGCGTCGGTCATACTATGCCGTCCGAAGGCTAGGTCATTTCGAATCAGTGACATCTCCTTAATTATTTATTAGAATGTTATACAGTAAACTATAATTTCAATCTAGATAAAATGCCTATTAGTGCCTATTATATTCATTTTCATAAGGATCAATATCAAATTATAGAAAATACATACAACAAAAACCCGATAAATATAAAGTAAATTAATTAAAATGGTTACTTGTTGTTACTGTGTTACTTTGCTCAACCTTCAGAGATAAACATGGTATGTGTATCGCGGACTTTTTTAAACATTATTTAAAAAACAATATTTTTGTAAAACATTATTTTTATGTATCTCATAAGGTTGAGTCGGCGCACGCCATGTATGCGTTAAGCAAGCTCATTTTGGGTGACGTTTTCTTATAACAACGAATAAACTTTGCAAACCGTTGCTTAGCAACGGTCGGTTGTTATTAACATGGCGGAATAAATTGCCTGTCAAATGAAAAAGTATTTTAATATATTAGTATATATCGACAATATTACAAATATGAGAAAAAAAAGTAACCTATGTTCATCCGAAGACCCTCAAGTACCTCTATGAGTATTGTTATGAGTATTTTATCACAATTGAATTAGCAGTTTGGCCCTGATTGCGTAAAAGACAGACAGACAGACAGAGTTACTTTCGAATTTATAATATAGGTATGGATATAGGCAGACGGAACCTAGTATTAAGACACTCCGTTCCCCACCGTTGCCCGCTTACGGTTAAGTAGATGTACTGTGCCGCTGAGCCAAGATGGTCTCAAATAAAATATTAAAACTGATTAATATATTATTATTCTACTATTTAATATTAGGGGTATAACCAATTAAGTTGCGTAATTTAAGAGAGGAAAAGTGGAGTGATATTAATTTGGTTATCTTTTCTATGTAGTGTAGATATACATAGATATAAAAGACTATTGTCTTTTGCTGAAGAGCTACCTATGACTAAAATACTTTTCTATTGTTTCAGAAATATGTTGTCAGCACTGACCGTAGTGGTGACATCCATGTCCATGTACAGGTAAGTTACAAATTGCAATAACATTGTTAACTATATAATATATTTTATATTTTATATCTTCATGCTTTATTTATCATATAGCTGGAGAAAGAGAGAATCTTGTTAAGACACTCCGTTCCCCACTTTCTATCCACTTATATACTTATACTCGAGATATGATGGCGGAAACGGAAATGTCACGCTTAAAGCCTAGTTTCCACCGCGAAAGAGAAATGAGCGGGTAAGGGTAATTAAGGCGGAATGGACTCTTTCTCACTAACAAAGTTTTGTATTTTATATTAAATAATAAGTAAGTATGATCCACTCATTTATGTATATTCGTAATTGTATTAATAAAGTAGTAAGTAATTGTGATCTATCTCCATTTCCACCTAAAAGGCCAATGCGCACGTAACTTCGCGATCTCTTTCCATCTTGTACCCTTTTCCATAAAAAAATATTTTTATTAGTTCTGCCACTCGTCATCCAATGCTTCTAGAATTCGGCGGAAAGAGTATAACGGAAATGTCTTAACTGGAACGGAGTGGAGCGTGTCACACTAGGTTCCTAGGTTCCCTCTGCCTATCCTGGTATGGGAGGGATACAGCGTGAAGATAAAAAAAATATAATTAAATATATGTTCTACTAATTTCATACCAAAAAACATGAACAAAACAAATAGATCATTATAAGGAAAATTAATATCTTCACAAATTTGAGATTATTCATTGGACGTTTTGTTTTGAATCAAAACACGTAAAATCTAAGCATTATGTTTTTTCCTATAAAAAAATCTATCGACAAAGGAAGCGGTGTAAAAAAAGTTGCGTCGTTTGACATTTCATTAGACGTTCAAATGTGGCGAGAAAAGTGACAATAATAGTAACATTTCAGGCCGGAAAAGGTCATCGAGTGTCGCGTTAAGGTGACATAAATATATTTTGTTACTTGTAGTCTATTTTATTTTACTATAATATATTTCTATTTTAACTTAAATAATTATTAACTGACTTTAAAAATCGACACCTATTCGTAATTTGACTCATATTTTTTATTTATTTATTTATTTTTAAGGGAAACATACAGTACATTAAAGATATATTCTAATAACATAACAAATATTTCATATACCAATCAAGTTTCCACAAACTACTTACTCATAAATCTAAAGAACAACAATTTATAACAAAAAGTGGAAAACTTCCATTCGGGACAAAAAGATATAAATAATCTACTGCTAAAAATATCGACGCCTAACCAATTACAAAAACAAAAAACAATTCATAAAAGTTTCATTAAACAGCCCTTGAAATTACTGAATTTTAAATTGAATAAGTCTAAGTCATTATGCTTAAAATTAAAATTTTTGCACGCATGTGACACAAATTTGGCGGATTCAAAGCAAAAATAATATTAAGAGATTCCGAAGATTAAATAAATTAAATTAAAAAATTAAAAAGTACCCAAATTGGTACCAACTCCAAAAATAACGGATTTGATATAGTTGAAGTATTTTCAATTTGACATAAGTTGAAAAACAACTCCACTTTGTTTTTTTTATCTCACTGCACAACCGTTGTGAGTCAGCAGAAACCACGCTTTCTTATAAAAGATCCAAAAGGAGAACGTAGTGACTCTTCACTGGGTTCACTGACTGCTCAACTGGCACGCTCGGAACGCCATAACCATATCATAGTTTATTATAATATTATTACCTTTCTGTGATTTTTTATTGGTAATTTTAACATATAGGTATTAGAGTACCAAACTCTATACATAAATAATAATTTAGTGATAATTATTTGAATTATTGGATTAATGAAAAAAAAAAACGATATTACAGGAAACAATCGAAAAAACAGGCAATAATTTTTTGTGCATATTTTTTAATATTGTATTTAGCAAGGTGCAAATGTATTTGGGTAGTGATATTAAAACTGTATGATGAGCTCATAAAAACTCAGATGTCCTTTAAGGAAATGTCTAATTATGTGTGCGACTGTAAACGCGACAGTTGTGAATTCGATTCCCACTCGGGAGAGTTAAATAATATAATATATTTATTAGCTGGCTCTGGCAACGAGGCAAAGCGCGGTGTGTCGAGTTCCGCCACTCAACACGCAATGCCACGAGAATTCGGCGGATAGTGTGGAACGGAAGTGCCTTAATGGAAACGAAGTATCGTAACACTGATTTCCAGGTTACTTCTGCCTACCCTGCTATGTGCGGGACTCGTGATGAAGAAAAGTACAATGTACGCAAAGGATCTAAATGATTAATGATTAAAATATCAAATCTTTTAACAATTAGAAAACATAAAAATATAAAAAAAACGTACAGTTATTTTAGACGTAGCAGGAGAATCCTGCTAACTTGCGCCTTTTATCCAAAAGGCACTAAGCACTTGCTATTTAAATATACAAAAAATGTCTAATCGTGGGTTTCGTAAAAACAGTATCAAGTCACTAGGTTCACAGATTTTTAAACTTAAGTAACAGCAATTGGCCTAATGTTATTATAAATATATTCTAAATTACTTTTATGCTGCAAACCAGGGGATTATACAAAGATGTGGGCAGGTAATTTGGTAACAATTTATTTTATTTTTTTTTTTGTTTTTTTATTTATACTTTTGGCATGAACTTTATATAGATACAGCTTGAATATTTACTCTTTAAGATGTGATCTTTTTTAAATCGTTTTTTTAAGAACTATTTTGCTAAACAATATGTATATATAAGAGAAAAGTTACAATATTAAGTTTTATTTTACATTTTTTCCCTCAATTTATTAATATAGAAATATTAAATGTCTTAATAAATTACAATTATTTTTCTTAATTTCAGGGTGACCTAAGTCAGCAAGATAAGAGATGTGTGTTCGTAACTGTCCACGATCTTGGCACCAATCGTAAGTTTTAATTTGTTAATAATGTAAAAAAATAAATAAAACATATATAATTTTATAAAAATACTTGGTGATACTTTTACTTTTACGATTCTCCAATTTTTCAGTGTTCCTCTATACTCAACATTTAAGCAAAATTTCAATTAAAAAAATTTAAATATTAAATAAAGTCGAATTTTGTCTTAGTTTATCCAACTACCATTGTCATCCATTTGAGGCCATTGTGGCATAATGTCTGAGTGTATGCGTGATGGTCATAGGTTTGATTTTTGGGGAACACCTCTTAAATTTAGGCAGAGTGTTGAGAATACAGTCTGTAGACCTCTGTTTATTCTGTTACACTTGAGATGCTGCAAAATTTATGTTTCTGTTTCTTATGTTGTGTATGATTCTATATAAAACCATTCTGTTGATATATCTTAGTCACAAAGTAATTTAAAAAAAAAATAGTAAGGAGTTTTCCTAAATGAGTAAATATTATAACATAGCATTGGACGCTGAGTAACAACACTCAACACGAAAAGTGGGAAATGGAAGTGTCTTAATGGGAACAGAGTGGAGTCTTAACACAGGTACCCTCTGCCTACCCTGCTGTGTGCAGGATACAAAATGAATGAAGCTAAAAAAAGTAAAGTATTATTAACATAAAATCAAAATTATATTCCAGATACGTCTATGGTGGATTTCGTGAACCATCCCGCAATGGCGGAAATCAAAGAGCGATCTTGCTTCATTCACGTGGACGTGCCGGGACATGAAGAAAACTCGCCAGATTTACCTGAATCGTAAGTTTTACATATCAAGGTTTTTCCTTATTGTATCCTGCATGAACCTTGTATCTCGCACTTAGCAGAGTAAGTAGACGGAACTTAGTGTTAAGACATTTCGTCCTCCACGAACCGCCCAATTTTTGAGACATTGCGTTGTTCTTAGATGAAAATAAATTTTTCCTCTGAGTGTGACTTTATTCTACAACAGTCACACGCTGTGCTGCTGATAGCCTCATTTCGTATAATAATATAATGTAATTTGTGCATTCTTACATTAAATTCGCCTTTTTAAACTCCACATACATATAGTTTAACACTAAGACAAGATTTCTCGAAATTCTCACGGGAGTTTTCCATTTTACTTCCTAAACTTCTGTTGTACTTCTCAAAGAAAGCGGTGGACGTGTACTATGTTATATAATAGGTATATATGATTAGGTAGGTACTATTGGCAGGAGGCATAGTACTAGGTGGTACTTTTAGTAATAATAAAATAATTTCTATGAGTTATTTTCTTTTTATGTTCAAAGCTACAGCACATTACTGAAATCATTTTCAGTAAAATAATGTTTCAATTGACTAGTATTGTATTATTATAATCGTTTGCACAAGTATTTTCTAAAAACAATAATTTGCAATAATGTAGAAAGTAAAATCTTAACACAACGAAAACGTCAGACCCAACAAATTTGCGTACGCTGGGTGGCGCTGTAGTCGTGCACGGTGCCAATAAGAGACACGCATCTGCTAAAAGTTAAATTTCTGTAAAATCGACTGGTTTCGGGTTCGATCCCCACTTGAGGAAATGAAATATTTATTTAAATTTATATTTTCATTTCTGTTCGCTTTGGTGTCGAGGCAAAGTGGTTTGGTGCTTTTGGTGTCGTTGAGTTCCGCCACTCAACATGCAATGCCTCCAGAATTTGGCGGAAAGTGGGAAACGGAATGTCTTAACACTAGGTTTCCCCTGCCTGCCCTGCAGTGTGTGGGCGTGCAGCGTGAACCTGATTTAGTTTTTGATTTATATTTCTTTTATTTACAAAATAAAAAATATATTTAATGCTAGGAATAACTTTTTTTTTTCTTATATAGAATAATTACTGCTATTTCAGCTACCCGTTTCCATCTTTACAAACACTGGGTGAGGATTTAATAACAGTATTAGACTTCCTACACGTACGTTACGCTGTGGGACTCGGGGAAGGCGCGGGCGCCAACGTCCTAGCCAGATGTGGCTTGGCACACCCTAGACGTCTCTTAGGTCTCATCCTAGTTAACTGTACGGCATCCACGTCATCTGTAGCAGATGCCTTCAGAACTCGCTTCTCCAGATGGCGTGGCACTGATATATCTCAATCTGAAGAAGATTTTCTCATTTATCATAAATTTGGACACGTGAGTTACGACCCCGACCTCCTTATATCCAGTTATAGCTATCAGGTAGTATTTTTGTGTGACTAATTTGACTAATTTCTTGTTGTTTGGATAGTTTTTTGGTTATTTAAGTATCGTAGTTAGACACAGGAGAAACATATACAAAATTGTTTTCTTACTCTAACACTTACTCTCTTTTTGTTACTCTCTCTTTATCACTAAATAAGTGATACCATCCTTAGAGTTACACACTTATACATAAATAAAAAATCACAATTTAATATAAATCAATTTATTTTTTAAACTAAACTTTAACTTTTAAAATAAGTTAATTTAAAGTAAGTCCTTTTTAAATAATTGAATGTAGAACATAAATTAAAATGACCGAAAAGTTGTCCAAGCTGTATGGAAAATTAAGGTAAGGTTGTTTTTTTTGTTGTAGTGTAATTTTATGTGACATGTTTTGTTTTTTTTTTATTTACTAATACATTTCCACTTTCATTATCCATTAAAATAACTTCCTTATCTTATTTTTCTTTATTCTCATACAATATACATTTTTTTATATTTTTTTCATTATTTGTTTTTATTATGTAGTTTTCTTACCTTAATATTAGAGTAATTGTATGTAAGATTCTTGTTATGTGAATTTTGGCTTATAAAAAGATAAGCATACCTTCTTATTAACAAATATTAAATAAATACACATTTATATAGTTTATTTTGTCCTCGATCGCTCACAAATCATACGGACATGTTTTTTTGTTTGTTCTATTAGCATTAGTTGCTCTTGCCTCATGGGTTGTTTGTGAAGTCAATGTACATAGTATAAAAATATTTGCAAGAGGTAGTATGTTTGTATTTGAAATTTACAATTTGACGATGTTGATACAAAAAAAAAACATTTTTATGTATTAGGTTTTTACATTGAACACTGTGCCCTAGTGTGTATTAGTTTATTACTCAATGTAATAAACTAATACACACTAGGGCACAGTGTTCAGACACTATGTTTTCCGCTTTTCATCCATTGTAGAGATTGAGCGACTGAACATTCCCGAATCAATTGATCCACCGAGTTTTAATATATAGACATTCTCACAATTGGTAACCCGGTGTGGATTTTTCATTAAGTGTAAATAAATATATTATGTATATAGACACTTTGGCAGTTTGAATCCATTTTCTATTATTTTCTATTAATTCTATAATTTTTTTTAATATACCCTAACCCGCACATAGCAGGGTAGGCAAAGGGAACCTGGGAATCTATTGCAAAGACACTATGTTCTTATTAAGACACTTTTGTTCCCCATTTACCGCCAAATTCTTAAGGCGTTAATTTTGAAATATGAATTGATCGATTGTTGAGTGGCGGAAATAAACGTCGCGTTTTAATAGAGCGACTTTGTATCATAATTTCTAAGGATTAATAATTAAATTGTCAAATAGTAAATTGTGCGCATTTTTGTAACTACGCGTTTATCTTTTGTTAATACAATAAAATGCTTGTAATTAGAAGCATTAGTAAATTAATGTTTAATGATATAATATGTACTTTTTAAACTAATATTAATTTATTTATTTTAAATACAAATACAAACAACACATCTTAATATATTACTTTGATTTTAAACGACTTCAAAAAGGAAAAAGTTATCTTTCTAATCTCATCGTGGAAACGTATAAAAAATATTTTTCCTATATTTCTCTATAGCAAATATCCAGCGAGACGTATGAAGGCGAGCGCGAGCGCGACCGTACATTGTCGGAATACCGTTCGCGCCTCCGCGGGAACTTGAACACGCACAATATTAAACAATATGTGCGAGCTTTTATAAAGTAAGTAGTTTTTTTAGCTTCACGCTGTATCTTGCACATAGAATATTTTTTTTTCATAATATATTTATATTTACTTTTAATAAAGTCTTTTACTAATAATTTTACAACTAATACGGCGCAACCAACTGTTGTTGTGCATGTTCTGACAGCCAACTTAAAAGATTTTTTTTTTTAAAACATTTTTAAAGTGTTATTCCACACTTAGGAAAGAAAAACACTTATTTAGAAAACGTATAAAAATTTGAACGTAGCGTGTTTTAACAACATAAATAAGTTGTAACAAGTGTATAAAAATTTCGACGTAGCTTGATGAGAACGTATGGCTTAGTGGTCAGAGCGCCTGGTCGGTTTCCAGGAGGCGCGGGTTCGAGTCCCGCTACGTTCAAATTTTTATACGTTTTCTAAATAAGTAACTTAAAAGATTTTTAAATAACTAAAATTGAAAAATGAAACAATTTATGCCTAGACTTGTATCTTGTCCTCTTTTAAAATGTATATTTTTCATTTCCACGCACTGGTGTAACGAATAATACATTCTTAGTTAAAAAATAGAAAAATAATTTAGAAGACATTTAAAAAACCGGGCATATGCGAGTAGTACTCGTGGAAGAGGGGTTCTGTACCATTGTTACCATTATCTATAAAAATGGGAAAAAATTGGTTTGTTGTACGGGAACTGTTTATTATATGGCCTGTTGTATGGGAGCAGCCCCTTAAATTATTTTGTTTTATAGTATTTGTTGTTATAGTTACAACAGCAATAATAATCTATGAAGGCAAAAACTTCAATTTCGATTGTCTAACTATCACGGTTAACGGGAAATGTCCGTGGTGTGAATTACAACTATAACTGTTTATGAGATACAGTAACAAGGACAGCGGATTTTTAGTAATAGAATCCTGTTTTGTCCTTTGGGTATGGAACTCTAAAAATATTACGTAGTAGGACCGTCTTGTTACAAACAATATAAATAAGTTGTCAAAGCTCGTATATGAATTACCACGTAGCTTGTTAAGGACGTAGAACTTAGTGGTCAGAGCACTTGAAAGGTGAGAGGCGTGGGTTCGATTCCCCCTACGTCAAAATTGTACGTCTTCAAATACATTTTTTTCTTATTGCGGAATAACACTTTAAAAATGTTAAAAAAACATTTTTTTTTTTCAGTCGCAAAGATCTTATCCTTCGAGGTTGTCAACCAGATATCCTCCTAATAACGGGAATGCTCAGTCCTTACTCGACTGTGGTGGAAAAGATGTATAAAGAGTTAGATAAAGATAAAGTGACTATATTGAAGGTGGATAAAGTAGGCGATGTGTTGGCTGAAGCTGTGAGTATATACTTTTATAGTTAACTAGATTTTACATGTAATCATGGGCGTAGTAATAGGCGGGGAGGGAATCCTGACCCACCTCCGGATAGTCCTGGGGGTGACACGTTCTAAGTACAGTGAGTATCATCGACTTAATAAATGTAATTGATATGGCTTATAGCCAACACAAATAGAATTTTTGATTTAAAACCAGTAGTTTTTGAGATAAATGCGCTTAACCAAACAAATTGTTGAACTTTACAATATTAATATAGATTAATATAAAAGTATAGATATATAAAATACATTTGTGGTTAATCAGTGCTCCAGGCCATTCTGTGATATGTCGCAAAATTTGAATTTGGGGATACTTCAATTTTTTTTTTTAAATAATACAGTGAGAATGTCAAAGTTATTTTACTAGTAATTTGCAGATTTACTTAAATTCGGTTTAATTATTATAAAAAATTAACGTTAAATAATACGATGTTGTTACTAAAATTAAATACCTCATTATATTTTTCTTCCAAGGCCTTAGATGACAGAACTGAATTACTAACAATGATTTACGATTTTCTTTAATGATTTTATTAGCTACGTCAATGTATTATTAGTTATAGTACAATCGTTAAGTTAATGGTATGTTATCGTTCGTAAATATGTTATTTGTCATTTTATTTGAAATTAGCGATCCCCTCACGGTTTTGTCTTTATCTAGACGACTTTAAGTGAAAGCACAGTTTTAACTACTCTAAAATAATGGCAAAATCTCTTTTATTTATTTATAATAGACTTTTATAGAGTTCTTATTATAATGAAAGAGATTTTGTTAGAGTTAGAATACCATTATCGTTAAAAATTAAAATTTGAGCAAATTTAATAATTTTTTTGTAACAATTTTTTCAAACAAAATATTTTTGAATTAATAGCTATAACTGTTTCATTTATATATCGATTTATATAAAACAAACATAAAATGTTAAGCTGTTAAGCCGGTTAAGCCGTTTCTGAAATTAGAGTACACAAATACACAGAATATAAAATTTACAAAAGATTGTTTTGCGTTCGATTTTCTTATATATATATATCTTCCATGTACAGACAGCGATAAGTTTAAATTTTAATAGATGTATAGATATAGATAGATATATATAGATTTTTGTTGCTGACAGCGTATGGCGGAATTAATAAATTACAAATTTTATATAATTGTTGTAGGTTTATATTTTATTACAAGCAATGAGTAAATAGACTTTTTTATGTAGTTAAATATAAAATAACGTTATATTAGTTTAAAAAATGGATTGATTGACTATTTTCTTTTTACATACGAGAATAGAAATATACATATAATATGTTTACTATGTACAATAAGTATTCTTAAACAATTATAATTAATTTTGCGATTTGTATAAGAACACAATTTATTTCATAGTAACAGTTTGTTTAAGTCGAAATTTAATAACATAAACTCGACTTAAACTTACTATACTCGTATATTATTTAGGTACACTTGTGCATATCACGATATGAATGGAAAGAACAAAATATTTATTTAATACTGATCTTTTTCCAAAAGTGTGATAAAAGTTAATGCAGAAATTTAGGAAAAACGTGTTTTACTGTCTGTTATTATGATGCTATGCGCTTGAGTCGTTTCCTAACTAATTGGTACGTGTCCGGTATTACAATGAAAGTAAAAGTAGATACGTCCAGTAGCATAGCAAACGCAGTGTGACCCACATGCGCGATTAGATAACTCAGTTCACACATTCACAAAAAAAAAGACAACAAAAATTTAGTTAAAATTACCAAAACTTTATAAAGTTAAGGTATCAAAATGATATTTCTATATATCATTATTTTTATTGTCATGTCGGCGTTGATTGTTGGTCTATACCAGAAAAACACGAATATTATTTGCAAATCCAAAATGAGGCTCGATGGTAAAACTGCTATAGTGACTGGTGGAACTTCAGGTATGGGATTGAGGATAGCCATAGATTTCGCTGATAGAGGAGCTCGGGTTATCATCGCTTGCCCCTTCATAGATGAAGGGATGAATGGAAAAAGAATGATCATTCAAAAAACTTGTAATGAAGCAGTTGTTTTTAAGCTTTTGGATTTATCATGTAATTCGTCTATACGAAGATTTGCAACAGATGTACTAAAAACTGAAGCAAGATTAGATATTTTGATCAACAATGCAGGAGTAGGTGCTGTTGGTGAATTCCTAACGAAAGATGGCTTGAATTACGCGATGCAAGTTAATTATTTTGGACACTTTCTTTTAACTTTGCTCTTGCTGCCTTTGTTACATAAAACTGGAACGGATTTAGAAGCATCAAGAATCGTGAATACATCATCTGTACTTCATCATATAGGGAGTGTCAACTTTGAGAAGATGAACAGTTTAAATTCTTGGTATCCAGTTCAACTGTATGCGAATAGCAAGTTATGCCTAATTTTGTTTACACGTGAATTGGCGAGAAGGCTTAAGGGGTCAAATATTGTCGTTAACTGCGTAGACCCTGGAGCAGTGGGTACAAGTATCTTTAATTGTACGGGAAAATATAACGGTGCCATTTTAGGTTTTTTGTTCGCAGTGTTATTTAAAACACCATGGGAAGGTGCTCAAACGGCTATCCACGTGAGTTTAGATAAAAAAGCAGGCTGTGTAAGTGGAGAGTTATTTAAAAATTGTAAATTAGCTCGCGCCAAGCAAATGGCATACGATGAAGGTTTAGCTCGAAGACTTTGGGATGAATCTGTTAAGATGGTTGCCTTGAGTGAAGACGAACACGATCAGTGTGTAAATTCTTAAAAGTTGTGTGTTACCAAATAGCATTTACCAAAGTGATTTTTTCTAAATGTATTCAGGTCTCTGAATATTTTCAATATTAAGTATAAAGGTCCATGGTAGAAAAAGACATATACTTGAAACATATTCATTTATTTTATTAAAATCTACCAAAATATTATTTTATTTTTAAATAATATTTTTAAAATAATAATAAAGTGTATTTTTTTGCAAATTACTTTTTTTTATTTATTCACTAATATCGGACTATTTATTGACATAGAATAAGAATCTAGTGACAAAGACCGAAAGAAAAATTGTTGACCAAACAAGATGACATTGGCGAAGTGATTTGTGCTCAGCTGGCACGTTCGAAAGGCCCTAACCAAAGAATAGAATAGAACATTGCTTTTATAAGAAATAGTTTCTTATATGTTTCTCAAGCTCCAGCCATCACGGCCAATAAAGCGTATCAATTTAACAGTTTTCAACTTCTTACGTTGAAAGACCTTTTACAACAAAACATTTACAAAACAGTCGTTCATTCATTTTCCATTTAATTTTTTATAAAAGTTCATTCAATATTCGCATATGCCAGGGTAGGCAGAGGAAACTTGGGAAACTAGTGTTAAGAAGTTCTCCGCTTTACGCCAAATTATTGAAACACTGCGTGTTAAGTGGCGAACCTCAGTGCCGCGCTTTGTCTTGTTACCAGAGCGAGATAATGAACGGGGGAATGAAATAAAAATATTAAATATTTCGATTCTCCAGGAGGGAATCAAACCCACAATCATCGTGTTTACAGTCGCGCGTTGTGTCCTTGCGCGACGGCGATCTTAATATCATAATATTTTTTTCTTTGTTGATGTAAATATGAATTGATTATATTTTTTTATAATGAATTGTTTTTTTTATAGCCAGCTAAAGTAGCACATTCTCTACTCCTGTTCTGTCAAGGGCAAAGCCAACTGACCTCCCTCCCTCCGCCAGGAGTCGAACGGAGGATGTCCCGTGCCATGTCCATGGAGGAATACGATAAGCCTAACATCAGACGGCTTTCCCTCACGCCCAATGTATCGGAATCACCACCATTGAGGAAAATGTAGAATATTCGATATTTTAGAAGGTAATGTACAAAAACTGCTGAGGCCAGTCCTGGCGCAGGGGCACAAGCGTGTGACTGTAAACGCGATAGGTCGTGGGTTCGATTCCCACTCGAGGAAATGAAATATTTTCACTTCGTGGCTCTGGTAAGGAGGCAAAGCGCGTCGTTGAGTTTTTCCACTCAATGCACAATACCTCTAAAATTCGGCAGTCCCTTCTTCTATGTACGACATACAGCAAGAAACTAAAAAAAATGTATAATAAGTAATATTTTTTAAAGACTACTAAACGTAGTTATTGTTGGATTCCTTATAACCAGAGAAAATTGTTCACTAATTTAGATTATCAGAAGAGGTTATTATGTTTTCATTCCCCTGCATCGGATTCCCATGCATCGCTGGACCTTATATAGATAAGATAAAAAATAATTTTAAAGAGTTTCTTATTGTGTCCCAGCAATAGGGTTTATTGATAAAGCTGACCTAATAAATACTTGTTTAAATTAAACTTATTTGAGGCCAGTCGTGGCGCAGGGGCACAAAGTGTAACTGGAAAACCGACTGCCTGGTTGTGGGTTCGAACCCCACACACACGAGGAGATGAAATATTTACTTTATTTCCATTTCTTCGCTCTCGTGTCGAGGCAAAACGCGGCGTTGAGTTGAGCTTGAGCCACTCAACACGCAATGACTCCAGAATTCGGCAGAAAGTGGGGACCGGAGTGTCTTAACACTAGGTTCTCTCTGCCTACCCTTCTGTGTCCGGAATACAACGTGAAGTTGAATTATAAAAAACTTACGATTTTAATGATTTGAAATGAAAGACAAAGTGTAGCGTTGAGTTCCGCCACTCAACACAAATGTTTAGAAATATGGAGCTCTCTCTATTTATCCTGCTATATATGGGATACAGCGTGAAATTTTAAAAAAATCTGAAACAGACTACTAAAATTTTAAAATTTCTATTGTTATAGGTACAAAATATAACAAGATCCATATGCATTAGATGTATAATTAATTTATAAATATTATATTCATATATTTTAAGTTTCTCAATAAAGATGTTAGCTATAATATGAATTCTTCAATTCTGTAAGTAATAATCGATTTTTATGTAGAAACCTACTAAGCATAAATATGAAAAGTGTAGGACTTTTCATATTTATGCTTATGTACGAGTATATTTGAAGGATCCTTAGTGTTTTTCGAAAGATTAGATATAAGAATATATATATATATATATATATATATATATATATATATATATATATATATATATANATATATAAAATGTTATTAATAAAATGAATTTGTTTTAAATTATCTCATACGTTAAGCTATACATTATAATTGTTTACTGTATTATACATAACTACAATAGTAAAGTTTGGCGAGAATTAATCAAAATAAGAGATTTTCTCCAAACTTATTATACTAAACATTTTTATGATAATAATTTAAAAAGGTTTTTTTAAAACGTTTAAGGCGTCTACGCATAAGGTTATATATTTATAATTTAACATATTATGGCCACTGGCGTAGGAATTGGGAATGGGAGTCGTCTCCAGTCCGGAATAGTGTGGTGCCCACTGCAAAATTTTGTCCAACAAAATGTTGAAATTAAGCCTAAACATTAAAAAAAAACCTTTACCTGATATATCTAGATACGACAATGATGATTTTAAAAATCGTATTGTAAAAGTTGAAAATGAGTCCTCCTGAGAGTTCCTCGCTAGTTATTAATTAACGCTCCAAAGGAAAATTAAGTAATAAGTAATATATATTTTTTTTCTTTACAAAAAAATTAGGGAAGCCATGTTTGCTTCTCAAATTTTTTAAACTGATTTTGTATCATATATAAATCGACAAATATTCGTTTATTTTGAGAAATGTAAAAAAAAATTGTTTCATGAAGAATACTATAAAGTATGAAGAATTATTAAATTATGCTAATTATAATTTTTAAACGATTTAAGTCATGTAATATAATATGTATACCGTATAATGTATGTCTGTCTATATTTGTTTGTCATATTTTATATACTATATTCTGTATTATTGTTAGTAAATATTAAGTTATTGAGGCCGTCGTGGCGCAGACTCATAAGCGTGTGACTGTAACGCGATGGTTGTGGGTTCGATTCCCACTCGAGGAGAATGAACATTTATTAATATTTTCATTTCTTTCCTCTGGTACCGAGGCAAAAGCGCGGCGTTGTGTTCCGCTAATCAGCACGCAATGAAAACGAAACTCAAACGAAATTACTTCGTTTTAGAAACTAAACTGCAATAATCCTTCTGTTAAGACGGTAACGGTCTATTACTATTTTGTTCTATCTACACTTAAAAATGTGGCATTAAAATAAGTAAATGTCCACGATTAAGAGTATTTTGTCGTTATCTTGGTCGTCCTAGAAAATACATTAATTTCTTGTTAAGAAAATATTGTAATGTCATTAGGTACAATCTGTAATTTATGGAAATATGAAGCAAATCGGATGACAGAAGTGGGTAAAATAAAGTTTCCAGATATTGGATGTACGATCGACAAGTAGCCACCCTGAAGTTAGCTGTAAACGATTGCGCAGAATTGGTTTCACTTATTTTCTCACTATTTTGGTCCCGAGTGAACAATGCTTAAAAGTTTAGAAAGCCTAACTTCAGGACAACTACGACTCCTCGACCGTATGTAGACTAGATAGGTGAAACTAATATAAGCATTGGAAAAATTAAATTTATCGAAAAAAAAAACAAGAAAAAAGCAATCTATTTACTTAATTATTTATTTCTGTATAAAACTAAATAAAAAATCATGTGTTTTTGGTAAAATAGATAATAATTAAATATTAATATTATATGATTTATTTATTATATTTATTAATATTATAGAGATATTTAAATATAAATAATTTGATGGCTAGATTATTATATAAGAAATAAGTGAATAATGTTCGTTATATTTAAGTAATATTTTGAAATGTGTAATTCCCTGTGCAATATATGATTTTATTGTATTTTGTTTTATATTTTTTCTTTAAAGTCCTAAATTAAAATAACAAAAGATACAATAATTACATTTCGGCAAGAATCGAACCCACGGCTCTTAAATAACTAATTAAAAAATATAACCAACATTCTTATAATAACTAAGAGTCTAAAAACATTATCAGTATGTAAAATAAAATAATCACTCCTAAATAAAAATAAATAAATCGGCTTCACGCTGTATCCCGCACACAGCAGGGTAGGCAGAAGGAACCTAGTACTAAGACACTCCGTTCCCCACTTTCCGCCGAGTTCTGGAGGCATTGCGTGTTGAGTGGCGGAAACATGCACATATTACCCATATATACTTACATACATACATATATGCATGCATAGATAGATACATACATATATACATACAGACGTACATAGATACATACATATATTATACATATTTTACAAGTATATGTGGCAATACAAGAATGCAGTTTAGAGGGCATGAAATTGTAGCTTTAAGAGTCGCTTAAAAATTATTAAAGATTTTGCCCGTCGTGCGGCATTCCATATTCGGGAGAATGTGACAGTAAAAGAATTGGCGAGGAAGGAAGAAGAGTGTGAAGAAATTTTTAGAGTTAAATTTTGTTCAGAGCGAAGATGTCGGCAGTGAGAGTGCCCCAAAAAATCGCTCTTCTAAATGTGGTGGTAATGGATAAAATAGTACACAGTAAAGAATATATTATATCAGATTTTTACGGAAGTCAGAGACATGGTCGTACTTTTTTAATCAAAAGATAAACTGAGTAGCAAGATTTTGTAATCGCTCAAGTTTGTTTAACTGCTCTTCTTTCAAATCAAGAAAACAATAGTCAGCATAATTAAGAATTGGTAAAAGTAGAGATGGTGCTAACACAATTTTTGTTGAAATAGGAAGGAAATCACGTAGCCTGAAAAGAAAAAAATAATAATTTTATGTATGCAATATTGATTATTCCGTAAAAGATACACTATCTACTGGTCTAATAAATTTATCTATACCACTTTTAATTGAGCTATATAACCCAATTATGTGTTACGTTACGCTAGTTACGTTTTTTAGAATTCCTATTGATGGTGCTCTCATTTTCATAACATGAGAAAAATGTCAATGTCTTTGGTTTGAAGGAAAGTAACGTAAGTGGACGGTCATAACAAAAGATTGAACTGCGGACCGGCCTCGTTCTGCTGTTTTACAGTTCCTCTACAATATCTTGTATATTCCATCGAAGTGTGCCCTAAACTATTATATTATTAACTTATATGGCTTGAGTTGTAATTTTTTGTCAAAGGAACCGCTGTGAAACAGTTATTGAATGTGACATTCCTATTTCTCCTATATGGATTGCATTGCGTTGTCTGAAGGAGCAGGAGGCACAAAGCCAAGGCATAAGTCTGGTGGGTAAATAATAAAAATAATGACGGTAAAGCTAAACACCCGTTGAAACGACGGGCAAAGGTCAAATATCTCAAAAACTAAAACGCTTCCCTGCATCCATTACTGCAATGGTGTCACCGGCAACTGGTTTGCGTCGACAGCACATTGGGATTCTAAAAAAGACAGCGATATTTCTTTGCACTGCCCGTCGAATCGACGGAGGTTAGCTACCTAGGGTAAGTAGACATAATAACATTATTGTGTTAATAAATAATGTATTAATTTTTACAAAGCACTTAAGATTTTTAACGTAAAAAATATTAAAATCTTTACGTTTTTAATTAAAAAAAAAGAGTTGCATTTTTGTAGTTCCCAAAAAGAGATTCAATAGTTTTGAAAAACAAAATTTATATTTGTAAATTGCTCTAAAAATATTGTATTATTGAATCGGCTGAAACTTTCTTTGAACACCAATGTATAGATCTCAGCTTTACATTGTAACCCGCATAAAGCAGACATTTTTTAGGTATTGCGTGTTGAGTGGCGGAACATTTGCCTTGGTGCCAAAGCCGAACCCGCAACCATCACGTTACAGTCACATCTTTGTGCCCCTGCGCCATGACGTCCTCCATGTATAGATATCGTCTTTTAAATGATAATCTTAATAGAACACGTAATATGTTGATATAAGTGATGTATATTAGTATCTAAAATCGGCTTAGTTATATTTATTTATACATACATATTATGTGCTATAGCTATAATTACATATTATAATATGTGCTAAGAAGCGCTGACACATCCACCTGTATAGCCACAGGGTACAGGGTGGAAGTGTCAGCGCTTCTTTTATGGGAACAGCATATAGGTTAAAGTATTTTAACCCATACCTAAAGAAATAAATCAAGATACCTCAACAGTTTAGACGTAGGATTTTTTTTTCATTTCACTATGTTTATCCATATCTGTATTTCGTGTGACGAAGTTACGCGTAGATACCAATAACGTAAACGCATACTACTACAAAAATACTACTAAAGGTTAGTCAACTTTGAATTTTGCCGCCAATACCTACGACTCGATTTCGGAATGAGGCGTATGCGGCATGCGAGCGACGATTAGTATTATACATTTCTCTTATTTATTTGTTTTTTACTTTTTCATCAAAATATATAATTTGTAATATGTATTATATTAAATGATGACATTCCTTACTGACTGCACTTAACGTTTTTGTAGTAAAAAAATTATAAACACAGCCATTATCAATTTAGATTAATTAAAGGTTAAAGAATGTCAATGTTACCTTATGAAATGTATAGAAAACTGCTATATTTGTATTTGATGGTATATATTTAACAGAAATATTTATTTTTTCATATCCTCTGTGTTATAAGGATTAGACAGGAAAGTGAAAAAGCTCTACTTTCTCTACTATTAGCGTAACCTTACGACACAAATGCTTAGATTACAAAAATTGTATCGAGCATGTTAGTTTCACTCGTGCATTATAGCCAGATACTTACAAGATGCGCCACGAAAGAGGCAATATAAGAATTACTTATGCGTTCTTTTTTTAGCTGCACGCTGTATACGGCACATAGCAAAGGAGTTATCCCATTAACACATTTCCGTTTCTTTCCGCCGAATTTCGCACTTAATTGAAATGGCGGAGCTCAACACCACGCTTTGCCTCGTTACCAGAGCGAAACAATAAAAATATTAAATATCGAACCCACAACAGTCAAATCGAGCCACTACGGCCTCTTATATAGTTATGTTTTAAAGGAGACAGAAACCATTACATATATTCTTGGGCCCAGAATGTAAAGAGATGAATTAAATAGATTCAGCTACAATCTTGTCAATTTTGACAATCTGAGGGCTGAGTTATTAGAGATTTGGTAAAAATCCTTGAAGAAAAAAACGGCAGTAGTTGAAAATATGAAATAAACGGGACAGCACTCAAAACACATCGACACGAACGAAACGAGCCAAGCGAAATACAAAATTCATTAGACAAGGTGTCAATGTCGATTAGTCGCCACATCTGTCATTTAAAATATGATTGATTTTATCTCCGCTTCCACTTGTTAATTGAGCTGATTTTTGGTATTCTAAAATTTAAAAAAAATATCAATTCTTTAGTTTAGACCACATCACAACTCTTTACATTTTGGCCCAAGATTTTTTGTCTCCTTTTAATATGATAAGCTATTTTCTACTCTTTTGACTTCTTTTTTTCAAAAAGAAGGAGGTTCTACATTTGTCAACTATAAAATTATAACTGAAAGAGCGAACTTTTACATTGGTTCTATTACCACTAAGTTAGGATCTGATGATGGAATCCTATGGAATTCAAGGGAAACTCTTAAATTTTATAGGCACGTACTATGCCTTGTATATAATTTCTTATAATAATCATATATTTGCTTCTTATAGTCATCGCCTGAAGACATTACTGACCTGATGATGATGATGATAGAAGATTCAATTCCTCAACGATTGGGAGTTAAGGGACAATCTTTTAAATATTATAGGAACTTATTATATGGCTAGTTTTAGACTAACAGGTTATTCGGATAAGCTGATGGTATAATTCCTTAAACTTTTGGTTAAGTTGTGTTTTTGTACGTGCCCATATATTTTTTTTATATATTATAATACGTAAGATTAATAAATGAACGGAATAACAATGTAGCTATTACTTTAAGTGCCGATGAAGATCTTAAAACTACGTTAATAAATTTATTTTTTAACCTTTCTGTAAAAATCAACAAAATAAAAAATATTATATATTTTTAACAAAATAAAAGAGAAGTCGTAACTTATATATTTATTAATATTTATTAATACCTACTTGCGTATATTGGGACCTACATTCAGCAGTGGACAAGAACAGGCTTATGATTATAAGTGTTACTAACACCAACATACAATAATTTTAAATTAAAACTAAAAAGTTAAAAATAAAATAATTTTATATATATATGTATTTGTTAAAATATTTTTTTTAGTTTTCTTCGGTATATTTTGTTGCTATCTCTTAATATATATTTTTACTTATAATATATATTTTTCTTACAGGAGTGACTTAAAAAATATAACGGATTTTAAATAGAATGTACATATATACATGTATCATTAATTTCACTTAATAAGGCATCGAGGCCATCATGGTGCAGTGGTAACAAACAGCGTGCGACTGTAAGCGTGACGTGGTTCGATTCGCACTTAGAGAACTCCACTCAACATAGTGCCTCAAAAATTCGGTGGAAAGTGGGTAACGGAAGTGTGTGTGTGTATTATGCCGTACGATATGCCTTAACACTAGGTTCCCGGGTTCCCTTTGAATACTCTGATATGTACGGAGTACCTACAGGATGAATATAAAAAGTAATGACTTGTATTTTTTTCAATTTTCTTTACTTTGAAGTAGTTAAAACATATTTATTTGCTTAAGTTTGTGCATATAAGTATAGCCTTGAAGGTTTTTAATTTGCATTATTGTTTATTAAATTTAGATTTTTTTAAATATGATATTTATGACATTTAGTAAAATTGAGGATGTTGTCGCGCAATGGGACATCTTCGGACTGTAAATACGTTGGTAGTGGGTTCGATCCCCACCGAGGGAAATTATTATACTTACTTATTTAGCTTCACGCTGTATTCCTAGCGGGGTAGCCAGAAAAAACGGAGCCAAACACTACAGTCTTTGCATACTTCTTTCGCCTCGACACTGTCATCAACCTCTTCATATATGCAATCCCAGAGGTTCTTATGTTTTTTAAGTGACCTTCCTCCACTATCTTTGATGCTATGTTTTCCAAGGTCAACCGAGGTTTCTCCTTATCAGAGGTAAGAAAAAAATATAATTATTTATTTTTTTTTCGTAACCTCGCTCTGGTAAACAAAAAGCGGCGTTAAATTCTGTCACTCATTCGCAATAACCTGAAAAATGGGCGAAAATTGAAGACGCGTTTTATAATGTTAATATTATTTCTTTATAATTAGATTAGAAAATTTATTTTGATTTAAAATTGTATAATATACAATTTTAAATCAAAATAAATTTTCACTAGTTTCAATTGATACAAATAATATAATTATTTAACAGCTAGCTATAACTACTGCCGTAGAATAGATTACATTATGTTAATATAAAAAGTTACACTTATTTCAATTGTGTCATTATACGATGAACACGATATAACACATTTTAAAATGTTTAATTTTCCATTTATTTTACTTTATATTGTACGACGCGTGCAGGCACACGACATTTTGCTTGAAAACGTCGAAGCAAATACACCGCTATGGGGGCGATAGAATTGATAGTTGTCGTTGTACTTATAATTACTTTGATAGTAGCATTATATCAAAAATCTACGAATGCTATGTGCAAATCTAAAAAACGATTAGATGATAAGACGGTTATAGTTACTGGCGGTACTACCGGCATGGGGTTGCAGATAGCCACGGATTTTGCAGACCGGGGAGCTCGGGTCATAATCGCGTGTCCATTTACAAGCGAAGGGGATGACGCCTTGGAGATTATAAAACAAAAAACTGAAAGTGAAAAAGTAATTTTCAAGCTATTGGACCTATCGTCGATAGATTCTGTACGAAAATTCGCAACGGATATACTGAAAAACGAGGACAGATTGGATATATTGGCGAACAACGCAGGGGTTGGTGCAGTCACAGAGTTCATCACAGACGATGGGATGAGCTTTATCATGCAAGTTAACTATTTCGGGCATGTCCTGCTTACTTTGCTCCTGATGCCACTTCTGAAGAAGACCGGTACTGCATCAGATCCTGCCAGGGTCATCAACACGTCGTCCTGTTTCCATTACTTTGGTACAGTTAACTTTGAAAAATTGAACGATATTAAACATTATTATCCATTACAGTTCTACGCGAATAGTAAAGTGTGTTTAGTGTTATTTTCTCACGAGATAACGAAGAAATTGAAAGGTGCTAACGTTGTCGTGAATTCTATAGACCCGGGGGCGGTTGGCACTGGTATATTCTATTGTACTGGATCGATATTCGGATACATTATTAGTTGTCTTGCGTATATAATATTCAAAACGCCTTTAGAAGGTGCCCAAACTGCTTTACATGTAGCATTGGACAAAAAGGCAGGAACCATTAGTGGAGGTTTCTTCAAGAACTGTGAGTTAAGCAGTGCTAAGCAATCTGCATACGATGACGTAACAGCTAAACGATTGTGGGACGAATCTATGAGACTTCTGAAATTGAGCAACGAGGAAATTGAACAGTGTTTGAAATAAGGGATAATTTAAGAACGTTTAGTTTAATAAATAATTGTTAATGTCTCAAATATATAAAATGCGGGGCCAGAATTTAAATTAGTAATTAAAGGGATGTTGGTTTAAATCGATCTGACCTTTGAAAATTTGTGTATGGAATTTTAATTGATGTATAAGTATGACGAAAACTCTTGAACTTTTTTTTAACAATTTTAAAGTGTTATTCCACACTCAGGTAAGAAAAGTACTTATTTAGAAAATATATAAAACTTTGAACGTAGCGAGACTCGAACCCCGCTACGTTCAAATTTTTATAAGTACATTTTCTAAATAAATACTCTTGAAAATTGAAAAAAAAAATAAATGTAGTGTTGTGGTTGGGACTTAAATTGGACAGTGCTACTAAAATTAACCTATTTTTTTTTTCAAAATAAAATATAGAAGTAAAAGTATAGTGATTGATCTAAATTATAATCATTTGAAATTTTCTTATCCCGGTGATGATAAAAAAAAATATATACATATTATATATTTTTTAAGCTTAAGTATTTAAATTAAAAAAAATGCGGAATAGTTTGGTTTTTGACAATTTTTTTTGACAAAACTTTTTACTCACCAACTATTTAAAAGAAATTTTCATATAGGTACACCTACCCAATAAATAAAATTAAATATAACATAGTTTAAGAAGCCGTCGTGACGCAGTGGCAACGTATGACTGTAAACTAAATGGTCGTAGGTTCGGCTACCAATCAAAAGAAAAAGGTATGACTGTAAAATTGTACTGGTTGTGGGTTCGATCCCCACTCGAGGTAATGAAATAGTTATTTAAATTTATATTTTCATTTCTTCGCTCTGGTGTCGAGGCAAAGCGCGGCGGTGAGTTCCGCCACTCAACACGCAATGCTTTCAGATTTCGGCCGAAAGTGGGGAACGGGGTGTCTTAACATTAGGTTCTCTCTACCTATCTTGCTGTGTTCGGGATACAGCGTGAAGCTAATTTAATTTAATGTTTATTTTCCCGCTCTGTTAGACAAGGCGCGGCGTTAAGTTTCGCCACTCAACCAGCAATGTCTCAAATGCTCTCTCTAGCTGACTCTCATCGCTAGGTGAAAAACATGACGCTGTAAAAGTTCAAGAGAGAGAGAGAAAAAGTACCGTAAAAAAAGTATGAAAAAAAATTAATGAACAATACCAAAATTTGTTTATTACTTTGTAGTTTGTTTATTATTATATATATTATTATTTATAATATTATTTATTACTATGTACNTAATACTAGGCTCCCTCTGCCTATCCTGCTATGTGCGGTATACAGCGTGAATCTGAAAAAAAAGTAAATAAAATGTGTAAAACTGTACTTACTTGCAAACCTGTACATTGATCGGCAATCTTCCTAATTCTATCCACGACGGGTTCTAAAACCTCCCTGCCGGTACAATTGTGCCCTCTGGCGTAGTTGTTGGCCGCGTCCTCCTTGCCGGTGATGAGCTGCTCCGGGTGGTAGAGCTGGCGGTACTCCCCGGATCGGACCTCATCTAAGTTTAAGGTAAACTTTGAGATAATTCTTGCTATGCAAGGTTAACATAATAAGTGTGGTTCTGGATTCGAATTCTATTTGATGTATGTCTTAATGTCTATATATATATATATATAGACATTATGTGAAGTGGAATTCGAATAAGAATATATATAAATATCCACAATCGAATTTCACAATATATTTTTTTGATTTAGTTAGGAAAACGGCAAAATCAAAGTGTGAGCTGTGAGACACCAACCAAAAAATTGGTAAAGAGAATGGAGTGTTTCATCACTAGTTTCTTTCTTTATAACCTGCGTATTGAATTATGCGACCATATTTATAGATAAAAAATAAGATAAAGAAGTAGTCGCTAGTGGGATTATAATACAATTGACTAACACTGCTTACTGCATCTGGGGTACTCCCACGTTTAATAGCTTTACTAGTGAAACTATCGAAACAGTCAGAAAATTACGAAGATGTATAGATAGATCATTTTAGCGTCAAAAACTACCAATAGTTCAAGCTAACCAATAACAGTTTCCTCCAGATCAACCATCACAACCCTCGGCACCATCTTTCCTCTGTTAGCCTCAAAGAAGAACGTATTGAAGCAAGAATCAGTCGGGTTGGGGTCAGCATTACACAGCGGTAATGTACCGTCGGGCCGAATGCCATGCTCCAGGCAGTACAGCTGCCAGCACGCGACACCCATCTGCACGCCAGCTTGCCCAACGTGGACGGATATGCACTCCCTCTGTAAGAAAACGAAAAAAATATGTTTTTTTTTTATATATTGCTAATTATTTCTTCATGTGTTAAAATGTTCTCTTAAAATGTTTTGAGGCCAGTTGTGGCGCAGGGGCACAAGCGTGAAACTGCAAACGCGACAGGTTGTGGGTTCGATTCCTACTCGAGGAAATTAAATATTTAATATTTTCATTTCCTCACTTTGGTGTTGAAGTAAAGTGCGGCGATGAGTTTCGCCATTCAAGCTTCATATTTTAAAAGACTATTATAGAGAGTGAAGGTTAATAAACAATAATAAGTAATTAACAAATTTAGCGAGATGAAAAAAAAAATAAACTTTAAAATTGTTTTAATATTACGTTGAATATTTTAATTTAAGATTTGAAAATGTAATTAAACATTTAACATAACCAAACAATCATATAAACAAAGAATATGTACACAAAGAAACAAAAAAAATGTATTAATATTTTGTTTCATGTTCATAAAAATAATTTGATGCCATCTTGATTTAATGTAAAGTGTAATACGCCTTCGATCGTTGCAAATTCAGTTCTCACTTGAGGAATGTTTTAATTAAAATATTTTCCTTTCTCTACCAGGCATATTCGAATTAAATAAGTGAAAATAAAGTAAAATTATTATAGTTTTGAGCTGTGATAGTCGACGGGTCTAAGGAAATTTTCTATAATTTGTTTATATGTAAAGAAATTTTGTTCATATAAATAAATAAATCAGCTTCACGCTGTATCCCGCACACTGCAGGGTAGGCAGAGGGAACAAAAGGAAGTTAAGACACTCCGTTCCCCACTTTCTCCCGAATTCTGGAGGCATTGCGTGTTGAGTGGCAGAACTCAACGCCTCCTCGACACCAGAGCGAAGAAAAGGAAATATAAATTTAAGTAAATATTTCATCTCCTCAAGTCCTCCTCAAATGGAGATCGAACCCACAACCAGTCGGTTTTACAGTCACACTTTGTGCCCCTGCGCCACGACTGGCCTCAATTGTTATGCGTAAAGCAAAATATGATGTAATACAATGTTTAGAAATACAAGTGGGCTACCAAAGCAAACAAGGATATTTGCGATTCAAATACAAATTATTATCACTCACCATTATGTGTACTAAGAATTTTGACGACGCACAAATTTAAAATAAATATAATAAAACGTTTAAACAATCACGTTTTACAAAAATTTGGTAGGAAACTGAAATTTTGAAAAAAAAATACTAGCGAACCAACGCCCGTCTGATGGGTCGCTCTGATATAATAATAATTATTCTACATTTGAAACTATTGAAATAAAATATTTATGTCAATTTTGAATTTGTTGTCGGCCAGTGTCCAGTAATGTAAAGTACCAAAAAGGTTTTATATTGTTTTAGATATTATTATTAATTTGATGCAAAGAAAAAAAATTGTATTTCGTTGTAAAATATCTGGTAGACTTTTATTTGTATCTACGTAGTAAACATATTGTACATTAATGTTTAAAAGGCCTTAAAATAAACAAATATTTTTTGTTTAAGAAAAAATTATAGTCAAAAATCAAATTTAAACATAATTTAGAAATTTTGGGACTCGATCTGTGGCATACATTAAAAATATGTAATACTTTATTAACTTAATAGTAAATATAATAGAATAATAATATTTTCTTTAAAAAAAACCATGAAAAGTCTAACTTCGGGAAAACGATCCACAAAAAATACATATGACTTTTTTTAAAGAAAAAACCATAATTACCGATTAAATAACATCCAGATAAATTCAAGATACGATCTCTAGCATGTATTTAGTCTGTGCAGGGGTGCAACAGAGGGGACTCCCCTACAACTATTAGGGTAACAATGCCTTTGACGTCTCCCTTTAGAAAAGAATGTAAGTTAATTTGCATTATGTATTTGTTCTTCTGTTATATGATTTTTGATAATGGTAGAACAAAATTTTTATTTGACTAACCATTTAAATAATATAATTTTACAAATATACTTAATTTTTTTATTTCTAAATGGCGCTCATATTTAATTGTTCTCCAATTTTTATTTATTGGATAAATAAGTAAGTATAAAAAAAAGCCATCAGAGCTTAGTAGTGTAACGGTAGACTATAAGCGCAAAAGTTGTGGGTTGGATCTCCACTGGGAGGACTAAAAAACACACAAACATTTAAAGTACACCTGAATTCGGGTATAAAACTAAGAACGGTGTGTTTTAATACTAGGTAGGTACTGCTTATTCTATTATACAAGAAGAATCGAGAAGCTAAAAAAATTAAAAAAATTCCTCCAAGTACCTAACTTTTCAACTCACAACCACCGTCTTTGATCTAAATAACTATGCCTCGACGGTGTCTGTAAGAAAATATGTTTTTCTTCATATAAAATAAGTAAATAACGTAAATTTTACGTAACACAGTAAATAACTTGATATTAATGACAACACACAAACGAAGGTCACGGAAATAGTGAACTAATAAATAATTAATAGCGCTTATAATAGGTTATTATAGTTATAAAATATATTGTATAAGAAAAAAATTAAATCGAAAGTGTTATAAAAATATATTATGTAATTTCATGTTAAAAAAATATATATTTTTATTTAAATTTTAGTCTGGGACATACCTACTTACCAGTGGTGCCCATTTTTTAAAATAAAACCAGGCCTATATCACTTGCAACTATAGCTGCAAAAATGCATGACGACTTGCTTAACTATCCGTTAAATATGTGAAACTCCATGACGCCCAGTTTAAATTTAAGCCAGGTTTCTACAGAAAGTGCTATTTTCAACCTTAATATGCACTATGAAGTATTACACTATGAAAACGACGGTATACTCTTTCAGGTGAAGCCAAAATACTTTATGAGTTAACAATCATCAGCTTAACCTAAGTTATGTTATATTATAATTATATTGTAAAACTTACCAGGGCGACATATTCGCATAAGCGACAAAGCCCTTAAATAAGATAAAAAAAACTATGGGATACGCGTGTTTCCTGGACTTATCTAAAGCCTTCGATCTATGAAGAGCTCAAGTGGGAGAAGCTGGAGAGTACGGGTATGCAGGCAGAGTGTACGCAATTATTTAAATTTTTATATAAATATAAAAAAAAACAAGTGAGATGGGCAGGTGCCTTGTCGGGTGAATATACTCTTACGTATGGTGAGAAAGTAAGGCAAGATGGGCTGAGCTCCCCTACTCTTTTTAACCTATATATTAATCAGCTAGTTGAGGGGCTCAGCAACGTCCATGGTGGATACTATGCGCGCAATATACGCCTCAGGAATGTTCGCGGAAAGACGAGTTGACGGACTCCACGCTAAAATGCATAAAAAAGCATCGTCCCTGCTGCGGCGCATGAAGGGCAGTCACAACAGCATTCTGAAGACAATCACGGCCCGTCTAGATTGTTCTATTCAAAGATATTGAATAGAAACGTCAAGCCAAATAAAATATTATATTACTAACAGTTCAAATAAAATAATATATATAACTAACTATAACTAACATAATTCATAAGAACTAATCTGAAATAAATTATTTTTATTTATATATATATATATATATATATATATATATATATATATATAATATTTTACTTATATAAAAAACGTATAAAAATTTGAACGTAGCG